>NJEV01000038.1:0-13638 GCA_002591385.1 Cordyceps sp. RAO-2017 | reverse complement strand
GTGGTGGTGGTGGTGGTGGCAGAGGTAGGTACCTAGGTAAGTAGCAGGTACCTGCGTCCACCGCCGCCGGAGCCGAGAAGCAGATGCCGTCGGCGACCATCCAGGAAGCACATCAAGACGGACGGCAGAGATGCCGTCGAGTGCCCAACCTGTGTACATACATACAGACTGATGATACAGTACGTCTACGACAAAGTTGGGTACGTACGTAGGGTCAACTGGTAGCCGCCTTGGCTGCCTTGGCACCCATGACTAAAGTGGTTCGTGGTAGTATCCAGGGCCCAAGTCTGCGGCAGGCGGTGCAGTGCGGTGACATCACCACTTGGCCTCCCTCTCCCTCGGTCCTCATCATTGCCGCCTTCAAGACCCCCTACCAGCGCGGCCCAAGAATGTATATCTGTATGTACATACACGTCGCCACGTGGAATGCACCAGGGTGGCCATAGGGCCGGCGAGTGCCGACGTGGTCGGTCCGTCAGTCAGTCAGTCGTTTTGCCTCGTCGGTCCCTCCATCACGCGCCTCCCCCTGTCGCCAGCTGCCGCCAGCTGGGGAGCATGTAGCCGGTGCAGTCGTCTTGCGCGAGGCCGGCCCACTCCGGGCCAATGTACGGCTTGACCTGCTCAAACAGGATCCTGTACGCCTCGCCGCTCATGTGCAGCCCGTCGGGGAGCAGCTTCTCCAGCCAGCCCGCCTTCCCGTTCTCGGCCGAGCCCAGCCAGGGGCCGCCGGCCTGGTAGTCTTCCGGTCCCGACTTGGCAATGGCCTCGTCCATGATGGCCTGCCAGAGATCGATCAGGACGACGCCCGGCTGCTCCCGCGCCACCTCCCGCGCCGCCTCCGAGTACCTGGAGCTCGTGGCGAAGCTCCGCGTGCACTCGTCGTGCTCGCCCTGCGTGTCGAGCCTCGTCAGCTCCATCTCGTTGATCGGCGGCGGCGTCACCAGTAGGATCTTGGGCCGGTGCGCCCGGATGCCGGGGTGCGACAGGATCGTCGCCAGGTTGCGCTTGTACTCGGCCATGGGGACGTGCTGCGTCGTCGTCGCCAGCGGCTTGACCGCGTCGTTGGCCCCGAGCAGTATCACCTCGCCGGTCGATGAGCTCCCGCCTCGCCATCGGGGGGGTTGCGTGCCTACCAGGTACTTGAGCTGCGGAGACGACTCGTTCGGCTGCGGAAAGATGCGGTCCAGGTACCGCACCGCGTTGGCCGTCGTCCATCCCGAAAAGCCGCGGTTGACGACGTCGAGCCGTCGGATGCAGTCTGGTTGCGCCTGTCAGCACAGGCACCGGGGCCGACCTTGCCGCGGGGCACTTGACGCGTCTGGAGGGCCGCCTGGAACGAGAAGCCGTCTCGAACGTCGGCCGATTGCTGCAGAAGAGAGTCTCCAAAGAGGACGACCTGCGGGTACGGTGCCTGGCCGACAAGAGTCAGATTGCGGCCCGCCAACCGGCTCTGTCCTCGGGCTTCCCCTACTGCCATTGTTCTTTTGACTGCGGATGCTGGGTGGATGGCCTCTGTGTCGTCAAGTTACACCGCAGCTGCATATCACGAACGCAGCTTGACGTCGAGGGACAGAGAGAGGATGAGGGTGAAAAGAGGAAACGGGCAGATTGGGTGGAGAGTCCACTCTGGCCACCTAATGCCTCATCCAGTTGCCCAAGGCTGCCACTGCCCGATCCGCAGCTAACCGAGCCAGATCACGGATCAGTCATCTGCCTGTAAGCAGTTGGCCGCCAATTACTGGCAAAATGCTATCGGAGCGTCAATCGTCCATTCAAAATTAGTAGCAGCTCTTGCGCATTCCCAAGGCGCGTCTCCGAGTAGCTTTCGGAAGAGTTGCGTTGTTCGGCCCTCGGGTTCCATGTGTGATATAGCGTGCCAGGTACCGTGAGGTACGGGTCCATTCACGGTTCGAGCATGTCACTCGGGACGTGGGGGCTCTGAAGATGAGCCTCGCCGATTTCAGACCAGGCCAAGCGAAAGCGGAGTCTCAGTGATAGGGGCACATTCGCAGTTGCGACTCAACCAACTGTACCTGCGATGCCAGGGTTATTTGTCTGTCCTTGGGAGTTTCGGTTGGGCACCTTGATGGGGAACGCTATTCCAAGTGCCAATACCTACCTAGGTAGGTAGGTACTGACCAGAGGCTCTGTCTTATCGATAAGCGCCACTCCTCCCCCTCCGATACGTACCTTATCTATCCGGAAGAAACAACCGTTTTTTGTGGTTCGGCAGAAAAAAAAAAAAGACGAGCGGACCGGGTCGACATCACGAAAGCCTTCGTCCTACCGCCACCAGACGGGCTGGCCATCACCGTCCATTGACTCGCCCTGCGCTCATCTTAGGCTCTCCGTAGCCTCGCAGGACGGCAGCCATGAAGACGTCCCTCGCTGCGCAGCTGGCGCAGATTGCCGCCGACTCCAAATCGTCCCTCAACACCAAGGCGCAAAAGGCTGCCCACTCCAAGTCTCTGATCTGGGAGGCCAGGGTCGCCGCCACCCAGAGCTTCCAGACGCTGTACGCCACATGCCATCCCGGCTTCGAAGAGCTCTGCCAGCTGGATGCGCGGTTCGTGCGCTTCCAGTCAACCATCTTCAGCCCCGAGAGCCAAGACCAAGATCGCACCCAGCTTACGGCGGCCGAATGTGACGAACTGGACCGTCAGCTCGAGGCTTTCCTGCGCCTGGCGGGCAGTCGTCTGAGGCTGATGCCGGCCATCAAGGCTATTGAATGGCTCATTCGTCGCTTCCGGTACGTCAAACAAACGCTGCCCAGGTCTCTGCAAAGCCGAGTGCTGAACCCTCTCCCGCCGTAGCATTCATGAGGAAAACACCGTCGTTCTGCTCATGACTTTCCTTCCCTATCACTCCATTCCCGCCTTCGCGACCTTGCTCTCTATACTTCCCGCTCGGGTGCCTCGAGAGTTCCGCTTTCTCGACCCCTACATCCGCTCCCTCACGCCGCCCCCGAGGTCCGTCTTCGTCCACCAGGCTGTCCTCTATCCCGACTTCCTCTACTCCGTCTCGGAGTACACTCTCGAGTCGTGCCGCAGTCAATCTCAGCACCCAGCTCTCGTCACCTTCTGGGCTGGCCTCATCACCGAGGCCATCAGCGGAATTCTCGACCGAACAAGATCGGGGCGAGCGGCCGTGCAGAGCGAAAGCACCCAGTCCTTGCTCCACAGCGTTGGCCCCATCTTCGCCGAGTCCTTGGTCATGAAGAAGGTCCCGAGCCTGCAAATCGCCTCGTACATGGCCCTCGCCCTGTTCGTATCCAAGGCAAACCTCGAGGACGTGGCTGTCACGGCCTTTATGGAGCAGACGGTCTATGGCTGGACCAGCGACACCGTCCGGCCCGCACTCGTGTGCTTGGCCATCATGGCTCAGTTCCGATCTGCGAAACAGATGAGCAGCAAAGTCACAAAGGCCTTGATGAAGGTTTCCAACATTGGCAGTCTCCTCGTCGAAATCGGCCACAAGCGCAGCGTCGATAAGCTCGCAAACGGCCTCTGCCTTGCGCTCATCGAGCGCTTCACCAAAAAGGGCGACTCGCGCGGACTCGAGACCATCATGGCGATCCTGAGCAGCCGCGTCTTGCGAGACAAGCAGATTGCAGTCGTCTTCAAGTCTCTTCTCCTGACGGCCTTGAAACTCGACGACAGCAGCGACGGAAACGGCGCGCTCCGGAGAGAACTCGGCTCCGCCCTCATCACTCTTTCTCACACGGAGGGCAAGTCGGGCGACATCATACAGTCCGTCATCGAGGAGGTGGAATTCGACATTGAAGAACTCGAGATGAAACTCGACGTTTCGTTCCGCACCAGGAGGCTGCCCGGCTCGGCTGCCAACACGGGTGATGGTGCCATCTCCGGCGGCGTCGACCAATCAAGGCAACCCCAGGATCTCGAGGAGGCCGTCGACAATCTGTCGGATGGCAAGGAAAAGCTGCCACCCTGCTTGGTACCGAGGACCAATGATGTCTTCGACGCATTTAGCCACTTGTTCTTCACCATAGTGTCGGAGCGCACCAGCCAAGATGCGGCTCTGGCTAAATTCGACCAGAGCCCTAAGCTCCGACGTCAAGCCGCGTTCAAGGACTGCACCTACTTCAGCTTCTTCATTCGCATCTGGTGCGGCCCTTATCCGGCGCTGGCCCGCGCCGCGGCCTTAGGCATGGCCAAGAATAGGGTCAAGGCCGGCGACCACGGCAACGCGGACCTCCAAGCCCTGATCCCGTACTGCATCGCGGCTTTGAACGACTCGTCTAGGCGTGTTCGCGTCGCAGCGGCAGAGCTGATTACGGCGCTCACGAGCCTGTACTCCCCGCCCGTCGCCTCGGGCTCGATGAAGATATGGGGTGCTGGATGCCTCTACGGCAAGTCCAAGGACGAGGCACCCCTCGGCGCAGACGTGGCTGCCAGGCTCCTTCATCTGCAGATTTTGCCCGCCATTGAGGAGTGTGTCATGGATTCGGAGCACATCTCCTCGGTGCTCAAGCCTGCCATTGAGCAGGGCAAGTACTCGGCTCCGCCATCGCCTTCACTCGACAAAAAGGACCACATGTCCCAGTCAGGCCGACTCTCGGTCTTGTCCTTTCTTGCCAACCATGCCAATGAGACGCCCTACGTCGCGGTCAAGGATAGGTTGCTAAAGGTGCTCAACGAGGTTCGTGGCGTTGGCAGCACAACCCGGACCAAGATGCTGCTGCCTGTCCTGCGATGGTGGGCAGACGTGCCCGAGCAGGAGGCCGAGGAGACCTGTCGTTTCGAGCAGCTCGACCGAGCTGACCTGGATTCACGCTTCGTGGACATTGTCGTGCCCACCGACACGGCCGGACTGGAGTTCCTCCTCGAGATTCTGCGAGACCCCTCTAAGAGGCAGAAGTCTGGTCTGATGCGTGCCGTTTTCACTCGAATCAGAAAAACCTGGCCGTCGATGAAGCGCCAAACCCAGTCCATGGTCGCCGAGCAGCTACTGAAAATATCGCAGGAGCCGCCGACCAAGACGCAGGCGGCAGACTCCATCGTGCCAGGCGAGGCCGCGGACGTTCTGCGGGCCGTGCCACTGACGACGGACATTCTGTCCTTCTTCCTCGACTCCATCCACACCGGCACCAAAATGATCACCGAGGCGCCGCCAAACAAGCGCAGACGCACGAGCTCGTCCGATGCCAACCGCGGCCTGGCCACGCAGCTGACGCCCGAGCTGAGCCAAGCGCTGCGCAGGGTCACGTTTGTGCTCCAGCTGGTCGAGGAGTCGAACCCGGTGTCCCATCCCGAGCTTCTCGACGGCCTGTTCACCGCGCTCTCGGAGCTTCAGCACTTCCGGACCGTCGTCGGGTCTGAGCTGGGCTATCTCCAGAACCTCATTCTACGGAGCCTGCTGGCCATGATGCCGGCTTATAGGTCGAACAGGGACCTCAAGATCGCCAGCTCGGGCGGCTACGGGGACCTGCTGGTCAACTGCATCCAGAAGTCGTCCAGCCCTGTGGTCCAGAACGCGGCCTTGCTGCTGGTTGCCGACCTGGCCACCACGGCGCCCAACCTGGTGCTGCACAGCGTCATGCCCATCTTCACCTTCATGGGGGCGTCCGTCCTCCGGCAGAGCGACGACTACTCCGCACACGTCGTCTCCCAAACCATCAAGGAGGTCATCCCGCCGCTCATCGAGTCTCTCAAGCGGGGCCAGAGGAACCCGGTGGCGGGTGCCTGCGACATCCTCGTCAGCTTCACGACGGCCTACGAGCACATTCCGGCACACAGGCGGCAGGGCCTGTTTGTGGCCTTGGTCAACACCCTGGGCCCCCGTGAATTCCTCTTCGCCCTCATCGGCATGCTCGTCGATCGTTACGACACCAGTGATGCCCTCCTCCGCTTCGTCGTCGAGCTTCTGAACAACTTCAATGTCGAGACACAGCTCGAGACCTTTGACAAGCTCCTGGAGCTCGTCTCCGACCTGTTCCTGCCGAAGCCGGAGTTGTCCCATATCCTGCTCGGCGTCGGCGAGGACGAGGAGAGCAAGGATGCGGGGAAGATTGCCCTGCGCCAGCTCTCCGCACTGCCCAGCTTCTTGGCGAACAAGGCGCTCAAGGCGGAGATTTCCAAGCTCGCCGAGCGGGACGACATGGAGGCCTCGGAAGTGCGCGCGCTGTACGCGGGGCTCCTCGAGAACATTCTGACGCTGGCAGACACGGTCAAGGCGGACAAGGCCCTGCACGGGCGGTGCGGTGCGGTCCTGTCGAACCTGCTGAACCTGTTGTCCATCGGCAAGTTCATCAAGGCCGTGGAGGACCTGCTCGACAGGCAAGACGTGGGCCTCCGCCAAAAGGTGCTCCGGGCTCTGGAGGGGCGCGTCGATGCGGAGAAGAACACGGACGCTTCGTCGAGGAGGGCCCTTCTTGCCTTCCTCCCGCAGCTCACCGCCGCCATCAGGGAGTCGAGCGACATTCGGTACAAGTACACGGCAGTCACCTGCGTGGACAAGATCGCAGAGAAGTACGGCAAGAAGGACGTGGAGGCGGTCGTCGCCGCCGCCGCGACCATCGCCGGGGAGCGCTGTCTGGGGCAGGAGGACAGACGGCTTCGCGTCATGGCCCTGCTGTGCCTGACGTCGCTCGTCGACGTGCTGCAAGACGCCATCGTGCCTGTGCTGCCGGTGGCCATACCGCGGGTCATCGCCTACCTGGAGGAGAGCTTGCGGGGCGAGAGCGCGGACGAGGAGCTGCACTCTGCCTGCTATGGGTTCGTCAGCACCCTGGCAGAGCATCTCCCGTACATGCTCTCGACGTACACGGACAGGGTGTTGGACATCTCGAACCGATCGGCCGAAGCCGGGCTCGGGCGCGAAAGCAACGAGAGCCGGGTCGCCTGTCTAGGCCTCCTCGCCAAGCATCTAGAGGCGAAGGACATGTTTACCAACCTCGATCGGAACTGGGAGAAGGCCGTGTCGGCCGGATTTTCGGTACGTATTGATGCAAAGTGGCCGAGAGAGGTGCGGCGTCTGACCACGGAGTATAGGCTATGTCGGAACAGCTTGACGTGTTGGGTGCGGCGATCGACAAGCAGCCGAAGTCGAGCATAAGCAAGAACGCGACACTGCTGAGCAACATCTTGCTCCAAGCACTGGACGTGCGTCGGCGGATATTCGAGGCCGGCGACAGGAGCGAGGCAGCGACAGAAAAGGTGGCCAAGATTGAGGGAGAAACCAACGCAAGGGCGCTCCAGATGATCTACAAGCTCAACGACGCCGCTTTCCGGCCCATCTTCGTCCGGCTGATGGAGTGGACGGCTTCGGGGCTACCGAAGAAGGACCGTACAGGCCGGCTTCTCCGGCAGCACAGCGTCTACGGCTTTCTGCAGGCCTTCTTCGGACAGCTGAAGTCGATCGTGACGAGCTACGCGACATACGTGGTGGACGACGCGGTCAAGGTGCTGTGCAGCGTCAATGTCAAGGATGGCGAGGAGCGGCAGGTGTGGAGTCTGGTGCTCAAGACGCTGGCGACGTGCTTCGAGCACGACCAGGACGACTTTTGGCAGGCACCGGCACACTTTGGGGCGGTGGCGGCGGTGCTGACGGAGCAGTTCCTCCTCGCAGGGAGCGTGGATGTGACGGAGGACGTCGTGCCGGCGGTGGTGGAGCTGGCGGCGGCGGCGGACTCGGCGGCGCACCAGAAGGAGCTCAACTCGGCGCTGATGAAGCACCTCAAGTCGGAGCAGACGGCGGTCCGGCTGGCAGCGGTCAGGTGCGAGCAGGCGCTGACGGACCGGCTGGGCGAGGAATGGCTGTCGATGCTGCACGAACTGCTGCCTCGGATCAGCGAGCTGCAAGAGGACGACGACGAAGTGGTGGAGAGGGAGACGCACAAGTGGATCGTCAAGATCGAAGGCGTTTTGGGTGAGAGCCTGGACGCGATGTTGCAGTAGTGGACCGGTTTCAAGATGGGCGGGCAGGGGAGAGTCGCCCCAGACGCTGATTGAAAAGGGGAAAAAAGAAGGCCGGGGGCAGACGGTGCCGCCGAAGAGGTTGGGTAGAGGACATGGGCGTCTGGACGTTCAAGCACACACACAGACAAAGCCACGTATATTTGCTTCTATCGGTGTGTGTGTGTGTGTGTATGTAGGCATGCTGTATCTATCATCTGCTGGGAAGACGGTCTGCGCGGATAGGGGAGAGGTCAGAGACTGAGATGAACTGCTGGGAAGCTCGAAGCAGCGTGTCCAGCCCGAAGGCCGCCCCGGAAGACAAGTTTTAGAAGAGGATAGTGTATTCTATTGCGACGACAGCTGTCACCTCGTGTCCTGCCATCCTTTACTCCCCGGCCACGGCGACGGGGACGCTTACGGCTTGTGGGCAACCTACAAGTCCCAGCCGAGATGACCCAGAGAGGAAAAGGAGAGCGACGAAAGGGAACTGCGTCTGGCCGGCGAGAAACAAAAAGGGGGGAGGGAAGACAGGAGGTCGGCTGACTCAGCGGCCGGGCCGGGCGGGGAGGATGAGGCGCGGAATGCGAAGCCGGGGAATTCTCGTCCAAGCTGTCCGGGGCGCGCGGACAGGACTGCCGCGGGCCCCGGGCCAGCCAGCCAGCTGTTTGTTATTATTTATTCTTTGATTTTTTTTTTCCTCGGCTTAGATTTCGTTCCACTATTACGCATGCCTTTTGTTTCCGTCGGGGCCCGGGCGGGTGAACCGGGACATGTATATGCCTCTATTAGTTAGTAGTCTTGAATGTACATTACTAGTATTCATACCGGGACGAGTAATATAGGTGCACAGGACGATCATGACTCTTTACTCGCTATATTTTATGGTCTTATCCTCACGAAACAGAACACCCTTCTTTCGCCTTACTGCAGTGTCTCGACATAGCAGCCTGGGGGGGGGGAGCGGCCGGATTTCGGCCGGTGAATCGACGGTCGGGTCCGACTACAAAAAGGGGTGTTTCTGCCAAGGAGCCCCTTTCACAGAGCGGATCTATGAACACCTGGAAGGGGGCCAGGCAGAGATCTCAGCGCAGCCGTCGTTGAGACTCTTCATCCACCTTGAAGGGGGGGAAAGGGGGCACGCCCGCACGTGAACAAGGCCGCTCGCGGTAGGGCGGGGGCGTGGGGATGTGGATCTGGTTCTCGTCGATATAAATGGTTATATAAGCGCACGTTCTGTGCGGGAGTCTCACGCTATTGGCTGGTCAAATGTTTTCCTAGATGGACTCTTTGCTGTGGAACGAGAGAGCTGGGACCGGCTCCTCTACATCTTAAGGGATACGCGCGCGGCAGCCGGGCAACCATACCGGCGGCTGATATATGCACGGTACAGTCGGATGATGGCCCGGGCCTTGTACGTATAGGTAGGCAGTATAAATAGACATACTTACGGTATAGTCTATAGACTATAAACCTTATATCTGGCCAATTATAACCAAAGCCCACGGCTACGAGAGGCGGCTACGAGAGGCGGCCGTCACAGGTAAAGAAAACACCATCAGAATATTGCTAGTATATCACTTTTCCGCCTCTCGGAATCGCCTCTTACAGGCCCTCCTCGCCGCCTCTCGAGGCCGCCGACCCCCGCAGCCGTGAGACATTGATTATAATTGTCTAGATATAAGCTTAAGAATCTGGACATACATACAGACGGCCCGTATTATCATCCGATTGTGCCGCGCATGTATCAGCCGCCAACCATAACCGGGTCTACGACCCTTACAACACCTAAAGGCGGACCGCCTGCTAAGAGCCGCGGAGGAGATGTGAGAGAGACAAAGGGCCACGATAGATTCTTGCTTCGCTTCTGTGGTTCCGATTCCCCAGCACAGGCAACGCTGGCGCGCCGTTTGCGGAGATCGGCATCCCGTCCGGCCCGCCTGGGTTTGCATGCTTCGGCCTGATTGTCCTGGCTCCCGGCTCATCGACCGAGTTAGAGTGGCTTGAGCGTCCTACGACGATGATGAAACGGATGAAACAGGAGTGGAATATAGATCGCGTGCTGGTTCAATGGATGCGCATAACGCCAAGCTTGGTCACGGTAGTCATCGTGCATGACATGGAGCAAGGTGTCGTACATGTAACCATCATGCTGCAGATACAAGGCGTCACAACCATCGCTGCTTGCGATGACACGAGCAGTGACGCCGTTCGCTTCATCCTTGTCTTGGCACTCCGGTTGGCGGTTCCTCAAGAGGTTCATGTGCCAAACGGTTTACAAATATGAGCCTTGGTAGCGCTTGAGGGGTAGGGTCGGCGAGTCAAGACCAGAATCCTACGGCAGCTCGCGCGGACCAACGGTTTCAAATTCCATTTGATCGATTTGAACGATTGGGATGGAACGATGAAAACAAGGTCGCAGCGGACATTGACGTTTGGTATTCTGCCTGTGCTAGATATCGTATCCTTTTTTTTTTTTTTTTTGCATTCATTTTCTTGCCAGGAGCCGGGTCCGTGTGCTGCAGAACAAGTCGCTCCGACCTTCGGGAACAGCTGCTAACAGCACGGTGCGACAGGGAGGATAAGGCTGACAGCCTGACAGGGAGGATAAGGCTGGCAGGGAGGATAAGGCTGAAGACATGGCAGCGGTCGGAGCTCCGCGTCGGAAGATTATTCAATTCGTTCCGTGGCGAGATATTCGACCGGCCCCGTCAGAACATCCGAATAAATCGAGCAAGGGGGTTTCAGTCTGGAGATGACGCACGAGCTCAGCCACACCGCACGCAAGGGAAACCCCTTCCCCAATGCGCGTGACGTAAATGCACTGCTGCTGAAGCGACTCAAGCAGTCGGCAGTCGGGAACAAATTCCGGAGGGAGTCGAGGGTTCAGCCGCCACGCGACGCTGACGTGGAACGGGATCCAGGCGTTGGCCCTGCGATGATTCGGCCGTGATACAGATCGTCTCCGGATGGCAATCATCCGGCCCACCGGGGCCAATCCTCAGCGGGTACACGAGTCTGAACGCAGGCTAAGGGCACATGGATCGTGGCATGTCCACTCCCCAGGCCCAAATTAGACTGCTGTCGTGGCCGCACCTGTCCGGCATATACAGTTTGGTGTCTCGGATCAAGGGGTATTGAGAGAGCCATATAAAGAAAATGCCTCGGAGGACGTGCGTCGTCTAGCTTCAACTCATTTCTCGGCGCTCTTATTTCTTCGGGATCGTCCTCTGATCTGGCAAACTTCACAGAGCTGGCTCTAGAACGTTTCTTTTTCTTCTGATTCTTCTTCTATACTAGTCTTTAGTATAACCTTTTTCAGTCTCTTGTCTGAACACACTTACACTCATTCCACAGTAACACACTAATACTCACGGCACAACAAGCACATGCTCTTTTTCTCCGGCTAAAAGCTAGCTCCATCGAATCTTGTCTGCTGCCACGAGGCCGCCATACATCTTACACAACGTTGCGTTCGAGTACCGTCGCAACTTGGTCGAATCAATATGCACATTTATACTGCGCTGGCCCTGCTCGCGGCCTTGGCAGGCGGCCGCTCAACGCGGGGCCTGGGATTCGCCGTGCCCGGGAAGCGGGATCTTGAAGGTATGTGCACCAGCTTGATCCGGGACGTGCTCCCTTGACGACGATGCGGTTCAATGTTAATCGACAATGCTAATCGACCTTGTTCAGTCCGGCAGGAGGCACCTCCGCCAGCCGAAAACCCGGGCCAGACAGACGCCGATCCCGAGAAGATGCAGTCTGTCTTGTGGGGTTCAATCCAGGACTTAGTCAAACCAGATACGATATTTTGTAAGAAAGGCACGATCATAAGACACCACTTCCTGCAGGGAAACCATACGGCCACCGAGATGAGCGAAACAAAGGGCTGCGAGCCGAAACAGGGAGGAATAAACAGCGGGCATTTGCCCGGCGACGAAAAACAAGAAGAGATTCCCTTCTTCGACATGGAATGCGATGGCACATTCAAAGTGTTGTACTGTGCCACGGGGGATCATTGCCAAACCGGTCAATATATGCTCATGAACCCGTATGCGACCCCCTTTCGTTCCCCCCTACCATCTCCGTTTATCCCACAGGCTGACTTATAGCCCAGCCGGTCCTTTAAGGATCGCATCGACGCTGAGAATTTGGTCAGGAAGGCAGAAAAGACGGTAGATGATCCGGAGGTTAGGGGGGGCACGGCCGGGAAGACCACATACAAAGCCGTTGGCCTGGATCCGTACCCGCAAAAGATACTGGACGAGAAGAAAGCTGAGAAGGAGGGTGGGGGTGGTGGTGGTGGTAAGACGGAGGCTGGAGCGGCCGGCGGTGAGAAAGCAGCCGGAGGTGAGAAAGCGGCCGGCGGTGAGAAAGCGGCGGCTGAAGAGAAAGCTGGCAGTGAGAAAGGGACTGAAGGGGCAGCTGTTGAGAAAGCGAAGCAAGGGCAGGCGGGAGTGGGAGCAGGTCAGGCCACGACCGTTCCGCCTGGTTCGATCATCGTCGTGTCCGGGAAGTGATATTAAAGTCTAGAGTATGATGAATCAGGGAGGCTCTGAGTGCGTGGTGGGCAAGGAAGGCATTATCTGGGTGGCACATCAGGTACCGCGACGGTCATCGTCCAAAGCAATCAGTCAAAATGATGAAAAGAATCTAGAGAACAAGAGAGACGGAACGAATGCCCGCACTCCCATGCCATGCCATGTTCGTCGAGGCGTCGTCCGCGCCTAAAATTCCATTCCATCCGAAGAAAAGCACCCTATCGCCCTACCTATGGCCCTGTAGTAGCTTGACGGTTTTGCGAGGCGAGGCGTCGAATTCGACGAGCCTGTCTATGAAAATAGCAAGGCTTACTGTCTTTCCACGCTCGGAAAGTAGCGCCGAGAGGGATTCTTCTCGCCTTATCTTTGTCTTCGGTCTTAGGGATGGAGCGGCTGGCTGCCGCAGTAGCGCGTGCTAGGAGTCGGATTTCCCAGGCTTGCCACGCGGGGAAATTCGGAGAGGATCACATGCGACTATTATAATGAAAGCTTGAAAAAATCGATCTGCGCAGGCATGTAAACATCGATTGGGCTATAGGGGATGTGCCTTTTCCGGGCTTCCCACACCTGGTGCTGATCATAGCCGTGCTGCTCGGTAGTAACATTGATACATGTATCATTGATAGTCGAAAGCGCTGAGACAGCTCTTCTTCATTACTAGAGACTCCTCGGAGAACAGATTGTATACATCTGGGATCTCTCCCTCTATATTAACTTGCACGTGCTTATCGCCATTCCGTTGACCTGACTTGATGATTACTTGGCCCTTCATGCGTGCCATTGCTCGATATGGATTGCCTCCTGTTATAGGGAGCAACGTGGTCAACGGTGCGAGGCACGTGACTGAAGGCTAGGCTCGCGGGCGCACAGCGAAACGTTATATGTATGTATGTATATGTATGCGGGTGCGGGCGGGCACGGAAGGAAGGGTCAGATAAAGGAGGCACCAATAAGCGGCGGTGATGTCATGCCGAGATCACCGAGCAACGGAAGCGGCGTCCAATGTTAAAAGCTCCTTCCTCCTCCCCCCCTGCCCGGCTCCACCGCGAAGGAGGTTGGACCCCTTGGAGCCCGTAATTGCCTCATGCGAGGATAGCTTTTTTTTTTTTTCTCCTTGGGCGCTTCAGTGAAGAGACAGCTTTCGGCCGACGGGCTGCGCGACTGACGATGACGATGAGGGC
>NJEV01000379.1:0-21500 GCA_002591385.1 Cordyceps sp. RAO-2017 | reverse complement strand
GCGGGCCCGTCGTCGACTCGGACGCGCTCGACGACGCCCTGCGCCGCGGCCTGCTCGCCGGCGCCGCCCTCGACGTCACCGACCCGGAGCCGCTGCCGCCGGGCCACCCGCTTTGGTCCGCGCCCAACTGCTTCGTCACGCCCCACGTGAGCTGGCAGTCTACCGCCATCGTCGACCGCCTCGCCGGCCTCATCATGGAGAATCTCGGCCGCCTCGACCGCGACGAGCCGCTCGTCAACCTCGTCCACAAGTGAGCGACTCTTCTTCGGCCGCACTTGGCTGTGCGCGCCCCCGGCTGCTGGGTGCCGTGTAATGCAAGAGAAGGGTAGAGCCTAGAGAGGACGCCAGGTACTGGAATAGGACAAACATGTCGGGACCGCCACAAGTAACCCAATGCTCCTCCTCTGGTGATACATTCGATGCCCATGACCATGGAAAAGAAAACATACCAAATTTCGAGCTCCCTTTTTTTTTCTCAGCCCTGCCCCCTTCTGTTCTCACCGTTTTTTGCATTTGCCACGCTCGATCCCGTTCTCTCTCTCTCTCTCTCTTCTCTCTCCCTCTCTTCTCTCTCCCCCTTTTCTCTCTCGCCTTGTCTCGCTCGAGGTGTGTCGCTGCCCTCTTCCCTCTCTCCTCTTCCCTCTCCCCCCCCCTCACCCTCCTCTGCCGCTCGTGCGTCGGAGGCTGGGGGCGCGTGACCACGTCCCAGCAGACTTCTTCAGCCGCCCGAAGCTCAGGCTCGTGGGCGACTGCGCCGCAACGTCGCCCCCCTGCGCCCGGCTCGGTACCGTCTTCTGGACGCGCTCCCACTCGCCCCGCCCGCGGCTGCGCTCCTCGTCGCTCTGCTCCGCCGCCGCCGCCGGCAGCAGCAGCGTCGGCCCCTTGCCCTGGCCCCTGAGCATGGCGCTCTGCAAGGCCACCCACGACTCGACGTGCCCGTTGGACGCCTCCTCGACGCAGTTGCACTCGTCGCCCGCGGGGCACAGCCGCTCGCCGGCCGCATGCCACTCGGCCAGGCAGACCTCGTGGCTCGTGCACCCGCACGACAGGCACGACGGGAACAGGGCGTGCACCGGCTCCAGGCAGTACACGCACCGGAGCTGCGTCTGCGATCGGTGGCAGCGCTCGCACGTGCCCACCGCCCCGCCGACGTTCTGCTCCGTCGACGTGTACCGCGTCGGCTCCAGCTGCATCTCGTGCACGCGGCAGATGCCCGTCACGTCGAGCCCCCGCCCCGACGTCAGCAGCGCCTGCAGCTGGTCCCGCCTGCCCATGACGATGGGCGACGAGCCCGCCTTGGCGTGCGTGACGGTGCTGCTGCCGCCGTCCTGGATCGTCATCGAGTCCTGGAAGCTGCCGTTGGCCGCCCCGCTCGACCCGTGTTCCTTGAGCACGTTGAACTTCATCACCTCGAGCCTCGCCAGCGGTTGGCCCCACATCTGGAGCATCTCCGCGTAGGCGTAGCGGTAGTGCGCGTACACGCTGGCCCGGCTAGCGTCCAGGAACGGCGTGCTGAGCCAGCCGTCGTCGTCGAACATGGTCTGGTCCTCGACCGTGACCGACACGCTCACCGGGACCAGCGGCAGCCTGTCGTCCCGCCGGTGCTCGTCGTCCGACATCGACGTCCGCCCTCCGCCCGAGTCGGCCACGCCGGCGCTGCTCGCCTGCGTCGTGTTCCCGGTGCTCGGCACCAGGCTGTTGATGATGTACTCGGCCGGGCTCGGCTTCTTCTTCCCCTGGCCCGGCGGCGACGACGAGCCGCCGCCGGTGAAGGAGCGCGGGAGGTTGGCCGTGAAGGCCGAGGCCAGTCCCGAGTTCCCGCGCAGGATGCCGCGGCTCGTCGGCGACCTCGACATCGGCGACGGCTGCTCCTGCTCGGCCAGCAACGTCTTCGCCTTCGTCGGCGGCGTCTCGCCGCACGAGAACGAGCCGGTGCCGGGCTCGCCCGCCCACGTCAGCTCCTCCGACGCCTGCGACCCGGCGTAGAGCACGGGCGTGTGGAGGGTCCCGGGCGTCGTGATGGCCGAGTTGCTGTGGCTCCGCGAGTAGAGGCCCCAGGCGGATGCGTCGGTGGGGAAGTAGTCGAGGGAGAAGGAGGGCGCCTTGAGCGGCAGCGGCGTCTCCCGCTCCGTGAGCTGAGACTCGACGTAGGCGACGCCGTCGTCCGTCGACGGCTCGCTAAAGATGCACGAGAGCATCGCCAGCATCTGCACGTCGGCCGTCCTCTCAAAGTGCGCGAAGAGGCCGGTGATGAACTCCCTCGCCAGCGGGTGCTGTCCCCATTTGACCCGGCCCAGGAGGCTGTGGTCGGAGCCCGGCGCGTGGTGCGAGTAGGCGTCGTCGTCGTCGCGCCATCTCGTCACCGCATCCCTCGCGATGACCAGGATCGACGTGCACTCCTGGTCCCGTCCGAGCACTTCGAGGGGGATGCCCTTTCTGAGCAAGAGGGCTAGGTAGCGCCATACGTGGACCAGGTCGGTATACCCGTACTTTTCCGCCACGCGCGCGTTGTGTTCGCACACGTCGGCGCCGTCGCCGAAGATGGCGTATTCCTCGGCGAACTCTCTCTTGGAGGGGAGCTCGCCGCGCAGGTCGTGGACGGAGACGAGGATCCGGGATTTCCCGACCCGGCGCCGGCTCGTCCCCGTCCCCGTCCCCGTGCCGGCCCCCGTGCCGCCGCCGCTGGACCGGACGGACAGGTCCTCGCTCCAGGTCTTGCGGAGCTGTCGGCTTGAGCGGTACCAGAGGCTCATCTTGCGGATCGACGTCGACTCCGAGTCGCTCGACGACGAGGCAACGTCCGAATCAGACGACTCCAGCGGATCGTCCGTGGCCGACGCCTCGTCCGTGGCGCACTTCTGCCTCGGGGGCAGGTCGTACGCCAGCCGCCCGAACCCGGCGAAGAAGGGCTCGCCCCTGGCGCGCTCCTTGCTGTACAGCTCCGCCGAGGTCGAGAACAGCGCCCGCGCCTTCTCCTCCTTGGACGGGAAGAAGCAGGCGAGGCGGCCGTCGCTGGCGAACCGAGCGCCACACGTGCGCGGCGTCGGCGGGATGATGTTTCGGTTCGGCGGAGCGAGCATGGTGTCGATGTCGCCGTGGGACCCGAGCTCCTGCGACATGGATGCCGATCCTCCGGCCGGAATGTCTTCGTCCTCCTCGCTCGAGCTCTCGTCGGCGAGGCCGTCGAGGTCGTCGTCGAGGTCCCGGACATTTTTGAAGAAGGTCGTGCTGGATTCGAGGTCGACCTCGCCGAGCAAGTAGGTGAAGGCGACTTCCAGGCAGTTCTGCTTGCGTTGCAAGAACTGGTCTGCCAGCTGATGAATCTCTCGCACCATCTTCTTCTGCGTCTCCTCCGGCATAAACGACGTCTTCTCGATGACGAACTTGGGGGCCCTGAGCTTCGGGTAGTCTGCGGGAACATCAATCTTGACCTTGATGAAGATGGGCTCCCCGTCCATGCCCCACGGGCCCGTCAACGAGGCGTTGAGCGTGAGGCTGTCCATGTCGATGTTTTCCCACTTGACCTTGGGGATCTGCCTGCTCATGCGGACGAGCTCCTCCTGTATTGTGTCGGGCTGGCCCCATTCGTCGTCGGGATAGTCGTGTCCGACGATGCCCGAGTCCTTGGATCCGTGCCGCCTCGAGCCGTCCGCCGAGGCCTTGCGCTTTGTCATGGTAATGCCCTTCATCCAGCCCAGCTGTGCCTGGCTCCGATCCACGCTCCTGCTGGACCCGACCTTGGCCTTCATCGACGGCCCTCGCCACGCCGGCTTCATTTGGCGATTCACGACGGGCCCCGACCGCATCCCCAGCGTGAGGGCGCTCTGCTTGTGGTGGGGGGTGCTGGTGCCGCTTCTGAGGTCGCTCATGGTTCCCGCTTTGCGATCCCTGTTCGTACTGTCATCGACGGTCCGGAACGTCTTGTAGGTGGCCCCCTGGCGAGTGAGACTGAGCCCCTTCCTGGCGGGGCCGTCCTTGGCATGACGGACCTTGGCCAGAATGTTGCTGTCGATGCAGTGCAGCCTGAGCAGGTTGTCGGTCCCCCAAGAGACGAGCTGAAACTCGCGATGGTCGGTGTCGTCCGAGATACCGCCGCGGGTCCTCCAGAGAAACTCCTTGGCCTTGTGGTCGCCATGGCCGTCAAAGACATTGGCGGGCTTGGGGGTGACTTCGCGAGGTGAGTCCTCGGTCCAGAGTCGGTCGTAGAGATACAGATCCCCCGGCTCGTTCTGGGGCATGGCGAGCAAGCCCCATCCGAAAGGGGTGTGGCGGGCTCTCCAGACGGGGAAGTCGGTGTGTATGACATGCTCGAGCATGTCGTCGTCCTTTCCGTAGTCCCAGAACCTGATGCTCTTGTCCAGCGAGCAGGTGACGATGCCGGTGGGCCGGATGCGGTTCCAGTCGATGCCGTAGATCTTGGACGTGTGGGCGCTGATGGACTTGAGAGGCTCGCACGCCCGCCTCTCGTCCCAGATGTGCAGCCAACGATCGTGAGCCGAGGCCAGGATATGGGGGTCTTGACGGTTGAACTTGACCTGCGTCGCGCCGGCGAACCAGTCGCAGAAGGTGAGGACGGGCTGCCGAGGCCGGCGCAGATCCCACCAGTGGACATAGCCGTCGACGGAGCAGGTGGCCAGCAGGTCCGGGTGGTGGGCAGAGAAGTTGACGTCGGTGATGGCCCTGCTGTGGCCCTGGAGCGAGTGCTCGATGGCTCCCGAGTTGGAGTCTTCTCTCAGGTTGAGGTTCCACACGAGGGCGCGGTGGTTGGCCGTAGACACAACCCAGTAGTCTCGCACGGCAAAGGGCGACCATTGCACATCGCACACCAGCCACGGCAGGCCGTGGCTGCGCAGCCGACGCGGCGGGTTGTAGGGGGAGTCCAAGTCGATGATTGCGAGCCCTTCGGGCCTGGCTCAGCGGTCAGATGGCTGGAGAGTGAGTGTCGCGGGGAGGGGATCGATGGAGGAAGGGCTCGACTCACGAGGCCAGGGCAATGTCTCTCCCCGAGGGCGAGATGGTTGCGGAGCCGACGAGGCCGTCGACGTGGATCGTGCCGTCCGACTCGAAGCTTTCGCTGTCGTAGGCCGACTTGATGATCCTCCCCTTCTTGGGAGAGTCGGTGAGCTGGTCGAAGGGCGCCATCATGGCCGATTCCGTGTGGCGCACGTCGCGGCAGGCCTCATGTCGATAGCTTCACGCGCATGCGACGGCACCAGCGGCGTCGTCAGACTCGAATGCCGAGCCCGAAGCTTCGTCGGATGCCGTACGCGCTCGGCGCCATCGGGCCGCGGCAGAGACGCAGCGGACGGCTCTCTCTTTGCAGCGCAAGGGCGTGTCGACGCAGGCGTCTGTGGTGAGGTGTGGTTGAATGCACGATCACCGGGCTACAGAGCAGGGGGGGGGGGGGGGTCAGGACCTTGCTTGCCAGAGCAGCAGGTATCAGCGCTGCAGATTCTGCCGGCCGGGTACTTGATCCGCAGCCGTGGCGCATTGCAGGCGCCCCTGTGACCTCCAGCCTCCAGGTTAGCTACTAGCTCCAACGCTGCACGCCGGCAGCTGGGAAAGGCGCAGGAAATGCCAGAAGCAAGAGAGCTTGGTACTCGAGGATTAGCTTAGTAACTTGCCATCTCTACGGCGGCGAAGAGCATCACATCAACAGGCCGAGCCGGCACGTGTTTTGGCCTCTGCGCCCGCCCGGCATCCCGCGGCCAGTCAGTGACCCTGGGGCGGCAGTTCTACGCAGAGGCGACCTCGGCGCAGCTTGCTGAACGTTCCGCTGCCCTGCATCGAAGTATCTCTGGTCGAGACTTGCTTGGAGGGATACTGCCTCCAGGTAGCCGACTACATCCAACGCAGTACTAGCGGCGTCCGTACGTTAGTAGACTCTGTAGTAGTAGTCCTGCTAGAGAGCAGGCTGTCCAGCGAAGCCGATGAGGGGCGGTGCCCCGCCTTGCGCTACGCTTGGGCTGCTTCATAAATCGTGCGTCACACAAAAGTCTACCTCCCCATGTGCGCGCAACCTTCCAGCCCGAGCCGAGCAAGCGATAGAAACAAGCAGCGACTTCGCGGGCCTCGCCTCGGGTCCCCGGTCTGTTTTTCTTCCTCCCCTCGCCCGCCTCTTGCTCCCGCCCGCGAACTGGGCCGCTCTCGATCTGCCGGGGGCACGCAGCCAAAATGGCTCTCCCAAAACGCATCGTCAAGGAGACCGAGCGCCTCATGGCCGAGCCGTACGTTTCCTGCTCGCCTCTCTCTGCCGACCTTTGGCGCTTCTCCTCGGCCACCCTTCCCGTTGCTGACGTTTCTTTTCCCTTTTCCCTCTTGGCCCCCCCGACGTGCAGTGTGCCGGGCATCAGCGCCGTGCCGCACGAGGACAACCTTCGCTACTTCGACGTCCAGATCCACGGCCCCAGCCAGTCTCCGTACGAAGGTCTGTACGAGCGCGGGGCGCAGGCCGACACGTCGCCGCGACCGAGGCGCTGAATCATGATGATAGGCGGCATTTTCAAGCTGGAGCTGTTCCTGCCCGACGACTACCCCATGACGCCGCCCAAGATCCGCTTCCTGACCAAGATCTTCCATCCCAACGTCGACAAGCTCGGCCGCATCTGCCTCGACGTCCTGAAGAGTACCGCCTCCTCGCTGCCTTTTTCTTGGGCCATGTTACACGAGATGAGTCCGCTGACGGCCCCTCGTTTGGTGCAGACAACTGGTCGCCTGCGCTGCAAATCCGGACCATCCTGCTCTCCATCCAGGCTCTGCTCGGCGCCCCGAACCCCGACGACCCCCTCGCTGCCGACGTGGCCAAGAGCTGGAAAGAGGATGAGCAAGCGGCCATCGCGACGGCCAAAGAATGGACCAAGAAGTACGCGCAGCAGTCATAGAAGGCGAGGAAAGAGAATACAGACGAGCAGAACACGGCCATGTGCGGTGATCCTGTTATGTGGACGCGGCGGCGCACGAGCATTACTGGAGGAGTTCGCCGGGCTTGACTTTTTGTTTTCTTTGCCTCCCCAAAAATACATCGCTGCTTTTCAAGTTTTTGCAATTTTCTGTCGTCTTTGTCTTAGAGAACGTCAAGGCCACGAGTGGGCTGCCCTACTTCGGTCCATGTCAGAATCGGACAGTGTTCCCGGCGTCCAGTCGCGGACCTGTTCATCAAGGTAGTGAACCGACTTTGAGTCGCCTATTAAATCTTTGCTTGGCCCTGCCGTTCAACGACGTTTGAGATCGGTATGAGGAACGTATTCTGCGATACCCGTTTACCTGGGGCGTCCCCCCAAACTGCCAAGCCCTCATGAGGTGAGAGCCGCACTGCGTAAACCCTCCAGACTGATCGTGGATCCCTCTCGGCCCAAGGCGTGAGACACTTCACAGGACGGCGACATGTGGCGATGGCCGGGGTAGGGTAGAAGTAGATTGCCCTCGTCGAGTTCTCTGTATCTACAATGCTAGAGTACACCAAGGGAATCCGAACAACGCGGTTGGACTGCCCATTACACCACAGCGAGGTCGCCGAATTTCTCCTGCAAGAATCATCAGCGCGTTCGAAGGCGGTTCCAGGCGTTCCGAGACGCACCTTGTATCCCGGCACCATCCAGCGGCCCTTGGAGATGAGCTGCGTGGTCTTCTCGTCGATCGACTTCTCGGCAGCGGCGACTTCGTCCTGTATCGTCCTTAGCATCGGCCCCACGACCGTCCGCGAGAGCGCACATACCACCGTGAGGTCCTCAAAGGGCCGAGCCTCCTCGATGTTCTTGAGGGTGGCCGCCAGGTCCTTGAGCTCCAGGTCCACGGCCTGCTTCGTCTCCTCGGCGTTCTTGACGGCCTCGGTCTCAAACGCCTCAATCGCCTTCAGTTGGCGGTTAACGTCGTAGGTCGCGGGCTTGAAGGCCTTGAAGCGCTTCTCGATCTCGTCGATGACCGCCTGGTTCTTCAGGACCGATCGGTAATGGGAGAAATCGACCGCCGTCGGGTGCTCCGAGAGGTGCTGGACCTTCCGGCGGGCGTCTTCGTTGCGCTTCTTGAACGCCTGCAGCGACGAGACGGTCTGGCCGCGGAGGCCCAGCGAGCTGGTGACCTTGGCCCAGTCGAGCTTGAGAGCTGCGCTTCGCTGTCGGGGCGAAAATTAGCCTGTGATTCCGGGGCGGTCGGTCCAGTACGGCGCGACGCGGCGCAGAGCGAGCGATGGACCGCCGATGATCCCATCTTCCCCAGCCCAATTGGGGTACGGCAGCTCACCGTGGCCATTGTGATGAGGTGTCGAGGTTCGAAGCGCGGAGTTGTTTGACGTTAAAGGTGGTGCTTAGCTTTGCCGGACGTGGCCGGCGAAGTATCGCGGGTCGGCGAAGATCACGTGACTTGACCCGGGCGGCCCAGCTGCAAAAGCACATTCCTCGACCAAATGCGCCATCGAGTTCAGCGTGTGGCATAGCAGCAAGGCCAGCCCTTCGAACTACGCATGTCCCTTGCTCTGAGACAGCTGCGTGCTCGGAGTCACCATTTTCATCACCATTCTACGGCATGCCAGGACTGATACTGAACCGCTTCCATGATGCCGCAACTCGACTTGCGGCCGCGGGCTCTACAGAAATCGTTTGCTAGTCGATGCAGATACATATCGCCATTGGCTCGCAGCCTGCAACAGACGTTTCGTTTTCAAAGGCCGGGGACAGCTCTTGTAGATTGATACAAAGCCACTCGCACTTTCTCAGTGCAAGGACAACGAGGAAGCCAGCCCGCTCCGGGTTCCGCGTCTAGATACTTAGGGCCATGATGGAGTTGACGATGTCGTTATCGTTCTCCTTCAGTGCCTTGATGGCCTTTTTGCGGCTGACGTTGGCTTGGGTCATGACAAGCTCAATGTCCTTATCCTCGAGACCGTCGGCATCAACCTCTTCGCCGTCATCGTCGTCTTCGTCCTTCTTGGCTTCCGTCGTCTCGGCCGCCTTGCTCGACTCGCCGTGGTTGTGGCCAGCGTGGTCGCCCTCGGCGGCAGCAAGCTGTTGGGCGGCGGCTTGTTGAGCGGTGGCGTTAACATCCTCGATCTTGGCCTCACCGAACACGCTTGAACCACAATGTCAGTTGCTGCCGGACGTGGGCGCCAGCGCCTGGAGATCGGGTGGGGGAGCGAACATGTAGGTGTTGCTGTTGGGAGATTTGTAGACCTCGGGGTTGTTGATGACGAAGAGGATCTGTTCGGGGGCGCTCGGTCAGAAAGCATGCCTTCCCCGCACCGGACAAAGCCGCGACGGATGTGTTCGTACGTTCTTGGGCCGGCGGAGAGTCACGCGCGTGATGCCGGTCACTCGGGTCAGGTGCAGCTTCTCCAGAGCCTTGCGGGCCTTCTTCTCGTTGCGGGAGTGGATCACAGCGGTCGATCCGGCTGGCAGGTTGCCCTCGCCGGCCTCCTCAGCATCAGAGTCGTCGCTGCTGTCCTCCTGCTCCTCGACGGTCGGCTTCTGGTTCTCATCGTCCGGTAGTTCCTCGACTCTGGGGTTCGCCATTTTGAGAGCTGAGACGAAGACGCTCCGTTAGTCCGCAAGCTCCCACGACCGACAGCGGGGGGCGCCGGAGAGAAAATTTTTTGACATGATGCGCTCGCATGGCCGCATCTCCCGAGGGAGTACGGCTTCGGGTCGCCGCAGAACTGCACCACTCACAGAAGGATTGAGCCCGGGTCGTCTGTGTCTGGACTGGGGGTGGATGAAGCGCTGGTCGCCTGTTTGTGCTGTAGGACAGCTAGGTAAGCCAGCGAAATTCTAGGGTTTGGCAGAAGTTGACGGCTAAGCCTAATTAGGTAATCACGGATTTTGTGCCATAGCCACCTCGGAGGCCAATGTCTTGAAGGGGGGGGATGGGACAGCACGGCACGAGGCGCAATATTCTCAGGACTCAGGAGGGACAATTGCAATTTTTGCGAACTGTGCGCATTGGTTTCTATACAAATTACAGTTGCTTGCTCGGTAAGGCAGAAGCGGCGGCCCCAAGATGCCTTGAATTCGTTTCGATTTCTGAATATCCGCGTTGACGCCGCTCATCATGAAGATGAAATGTGACATACAGCCCTTCCAGAATGGAGCAAAAAAAGGGGTGCAGCAGTCTCTGCTGCTGCCGCAATGCATTTTCCTGTCCGGGTTCATGCCCCTCGTTCCCATCCCAACCTCAGACCTTCTACCCGTCGCACCCCCCCCCCCTACTCCAGAGTGATCAACCAGTTTATGCCGCGGCCTTGATCTTGGCCAGAGCCTTGCGCTCCTCGAATCGTCGCTGCTTCTTGAGTCGCATGACCTTGAAGCGGTCGAAGTCGGTCAGGTTCTTCCGTCGCTTGATCTGATCCCGCTTCTTGGCCCAGTTGCTCGCCTTCCACTTGGCGTCGATCTCGGCCTTTTCCCAGAGCTTCTTGACGGTGCCGTGGCGAGAGCCGCGAAGCAGGCCCTCGATGGTGAACTGAGACAGGAGGCACTTGGACAGGGGAACGGATTGCCGGGGCACGGCCAGCTCGCGGTCTGAGGAGGGGCCGTCGACGAGAACCTGCGACGGACGCGTTATTTGGGGCTCGATCGGGGTACGGCTCGGATGCGGTGCGCGTCAACGTACCCGCTTGTGGTCGACGATCTCGACAATCGTGGCCAGGCAGCCGGCGAAGGGGTGGTCGCCCTCGATGAGGACGACACGGCCGACCTCGACGAGGCGCCAGTTGGATCCCTCGATCAGTGCTTCGCCCATTGTGACGCTGGTCTGCCCTGTGCGCCCCTTTGTCAGTTCGATTCGTGTCGAGAGGCGAAGGCTTCGCGCGAGTCCGCCGCCAGTCGTAAGGGGCCGACGTACCGTTAGTCGAAGGCGTGTTGTCGCTCCGGAGTTGGGTGCTGTCTGCGGATGTTGTCACCGACGAGTCGCCTAGACTTTTTGTTCGCTCGGCTACTCGAGTGTGCGGGCTGAAATTCGCCCTTTGCCCTAAGCAAAATTGTCGGAAAATCCATTTCGCCGACCCGCCGCCCGCGCGCCAAGAAGCTGCTGGCACACGGGTCAGACGGCTAGCTTTCTTCATTCATCCCAGCGCAACTTTTTTTTTTTTTTTCATTCCTTCTTCCCTCATGTTTCCTTGCCTCGTCAACCGCCGTGCACCGGTTCGCGTTGGAGGCGTACCGAGCAAAGCCATCGGCAGAGGTAAGCCATACCGACTTTCCCTTCTTTTCATCCAAACGCAAGACCTTGTGATGAGGTTAATTTGCGATTGATTCCTCCCGATGACTCTCTTTCGCCGGAGTAGTTATATCGTGTTGTAACTTGATATTCAATTCTTACATATTCTGATTTTTCTTGCTACGCTCCCACTCCTTTCGTCCACACAACAGACTTGCCGTTCAGGGCTCACACTGACTGGGCAACTAGGCACTGGTGCGTCCGATGGTCTTCTCGGATAGTTCTCATCAGAGATATTTCCGGTCGTGTTCAGGTCCTGCATACCCTTCGAGGCTCGCGCGCCGCATCTCGCACTGGCATGTTCAAACGTTCTATTCGAGGCTGTATCACATCATAGACTTCTCACAGCGGGTAGCTTATATACTGCACATGCTTGCCGTTGAAAATATATGCAAATTTCATATGAATTCAGCCGTTCGTGTCTACCAATAACGCCGTTGCCTCGCCATTTGATGTTCAAGCTTTACCCTTTCGCCTCAGCATCTCCTCCTCTTCAGCCTGGATCTCGGCATCGATCTTCGCTCCTTTCGATGGCTCGTTACCGTGAGCCCTGGCCTGTGGCGGTGTTAGCTTTGGGAATAAGTGACAGCTGAGGGCGGCCAAGACTGACCGGCAGGGTCGGATCTTTCTTGGACATGGCAGTCTCCTTGTCGTCACTTGGTTCCGATTTGCGCTACGGGCCGGGTCAGCCTGTCGACTCCGTGAACAATTGAGTGAAGGGCATAGCACACCTCTTCAGCCGCCAACCGGTTCGCGATTGACCTCTGATCCTCTGGCGCGTCGTTAGTCTTGGCCGCTCGTCTGTGCAGCAGTGAGAGTCGCTCTTACTGGAGTCATTGGCCAGATGCGAGCCAGGCTTTCCCTCTTCGAATCGCTCGGCGGTTTCCATTTCCGACCGCTTCACGTTGCGCTGGTCGCCAGCCTCGTACAGGCTTCGGGTTCCCACGCTCGAGTTTCCGGACATGTTTCGTGATGCTACGATGTGAATGTGCAGCGATATGCGGTGTGTGAAATTGATGGCTTTTCGGACTGGGACAGAATGGGTCCTCGCCAGGCGCTAGCTCGGGGTACTGGATATTTGTAGTCGATGCGCGCTGCCTTGAGCGATCGATGAGCGATGAGAACCGCGCAGCAGTAGCTGCTCCACAGAACGTTACTTCATACCCTACGTCATGATTCGGCAGGGCCAGAAACGACTATGGTAGCATACAATACGTCATTGCCAGAAAAAAAAAGTCCTGGAAACCGAGTTACGCCCTTCTCGGATATCTGCACGGACGCTCAATAAGAGGGCGGGCTTGGTCATGATCGAGATGCGTTGCGCATCCTCGGGAGCAACCAGCACGGCTTAAAAACGCCTTGACCACCGCCCGAAGCCTTGCGTGAGCCAGCGTTGATGCAGACACCACATGGTAATTACTTGAGTCTTTGCCCTTCGTCGGCCGAGGCAGAGGAACTTGAAGAAGAAATCCCATGTATGTTTCTGGCCGAAGCTCGAGGCATAAATATACATGTAGCCCCATCGTGATCTGCCAGGTTAGAGCTACCCTAGGTAGATTGAAGATAAAGACCGCTATTGGTAGGCGGACCCTTACGGCCTTCTCTTAGGTGCTAGAATATTTGGTTCAGGTCTAGTGAACAGGGAAAGTGCGTGGACGTTCTCGGTACGGTGTATCATCCAACAAAAAAGAAAGGTGCTTGATGAGGCTTCTGATTACCCATGATCATGATGCTTCTTCTCCATGGCGCCCAGCCGCTTTAATGGGTCGCCCATTTAGTCAGCCTGCACACAATCTTGAGCTTTGACATTTTCCCAGTCTCCGCCATTCGGGGATTAACGGGCCATTAGTGGTTCATAGCTTAATCTGACCGTCGAGTGGCGTGAAGGGGGTCACGAGAGCTGCGGGCAGGGGATTGGCCTAGAGTCGTCTCCAGACCTGACATGTCTATTCATGAAAGCGAGCCGAACTCTCTACAACTCGGCTTCTGTCTTTTGGAGCTCTGTTCGAGGAACCGTTTTTTTGTGGACATGGAGGGATGCTGCCTGTTCTTTCTTCAACCGGCGTGCCTTGAGCATCGCGAAGTATGCCAAAGAGTACATGAATCTTGGCAGAGAGGTCGTTGGATAAGACTAGTCACCTCTGAAAGGTTCTGAAGAGGTGCTCTGAAGAGGTGCGCCAACACTTACTACACGTACTTGTAAGGCGTAGGCTTCTTGTCCACTGTGGAAGATAAACGTGCCGATTCCGCTTCGGGCTATCGTCTCGGACTCATGCAACCTTGCTTGGACCCAAAGAAAATCCTCCTCGCAAGTGACTTCCCAAGCATCCTGGTCCAAATTGACCATGCTGGCAGCGAGTTCTGTGATGGACTTATATCGGCCATGTCAGCAACTCCGCATGACACTATCGCTTGCCGAGTAGCCTATGGGTGGAAACTCCTTCTTTTGTAGTTTCTGCATGCGAATTAAATCGTGATGAGGACCCCTCCATTGGTCCTCGAACGGGTTGTAGCTGAGGGTCAATGAATAGAAAACTGAGCCAACGGCAAACTGTTCGGTCCGGCAGCCAGCATTGCCATAAGTCCCGCGATCTTGGCTGCCATCATCGCCAAGAAGTCTCGCGAACGGCCCTGTTCCAGATAACAAGTCCTCTCCTGTCTTGAGCGTACGGTCAAAGTCTGCCAGCTTTACATGCTCAGAGGGATATAACAGGAGATTGCCAGGACGAATGTCGCAGTGGGCCAGACCAAGCTCTTCAAGCCAAGCGGCGGCGGCGCCGAGCTGCTTCATCCAACGGAAGCAACGCTCTAGGAGTTGTCTTTTCGCAACTCCTATTACTTGCCGAGATGACTCGATTCTCGGCTCGGCTGTTCTTCCCGAAGAAGAGATGCAAGGTCCCCATTCACGGCATATTCTAGAAAGATGGCTTTCTCCGTTCGGTAGAGGCTTCGGACAATGTACGGAGACGGAGGATGACGCTCAAGTATGTCGAAAATGGCCTGTTCCTTGGCCAGGTTGCAATCTCGACCAAGGCGGACCTTCTCGACAACAATGTGGTTGTTCAACTTGAACGCCGACCAAGTGCTACCAAGACTGGGCAGACGGGGTCAAACTTGTGCAGGAACCGATTGACTTGAATCCCCAGTGGTTTCCATGAGCACCGGCAAAGAGATGTTGGGGATATGTTTTGGGGGGGAGGGGGGGGTTTCCTGACTCGGAAATCGATGAGGGGGTTGCTGTATTTGAACGTCGGAAGTGCCGGAGATTTTCGGCGGGACTGCTTTTCGTATGAGGATCAATTGATGCCACGATATTGCTCGACTTAGTCAGTGCTAGGCTTTCATGAGGCTGCCTAAGAATCGGAGGAAGTGGTTCAATGATGGTGATCGGATTCCTCGAGATTGGGGAACTCGAGCCACAGCGCGGAGAACGCGAATAAATTAACGGGCCCAGAAATAATCATCTGATGTCGAATCTCACGGATATCATTCGAAGGCTATATGTAGAGACCCCTCGAAGGCTGATTGTAAGTGAAAGTACATACCTGCCTATCGGTCAGCTCCTGTGCCCACAACATACATACATAGGTTTGGTTAATTTGATAGAGGTCAGGGTGTTGTTGGCGTGGCATACTATCTTATGACTCTTATAACATGCTTAAGAAAGAGTGTTGTCGTGATATTGTCGTAGAGCGAAAAATGGCGTGTGCCCCCTGTGACTTCCATCTCTACTGCGTTAAGGATTATCAGGGTGTATGTATCCATATTGAAACGGACTAGAGATATCGCCGCGCGCTTCATCTCCTTTTATTGCCTCTTGCCTCTATCTCTGCCTGACTCTGTCTACGTCTACCTCTCGAGCCTCTGCCTCCCGTGTCTCGCGCCTCTATGTTCCCACTTCTCTCGTGCGTGACTCTCGCGCCTCTATATATCTTGCTCCTATAGTGCCTCATCATTTCGTCTCATGACTATGAGAAATATGATAGTAATAGAGGAAAATGGGGCTTTATGGCCATTGTTGAATTCAAGTTGAAGCTCGTGTGGCCACTCTGGCAGGCGAGCGTGTAGTACTAACTCCAATTGAAGCTGGAATTAGCTCCATATGCTTTGGTTCATATGCTTTCGACTATCACAGCCGTAACGGCTTTGTTTGTACCCCTATAGCGCCATATCCAGAGGCAATGCCTATCTTGTACCTAAATTTAGAAGGGTATTCTTCCCTCGTATGCGTAGTGCCTCTAGAATAGGCTGCGGGAAGAGCTGACTTGTAGGACAGGCAGGCAATATACATGTAGTGATATACATGCAATGAGGAGGGCCCTGCAGAGTAACTAGACCTATGTTGTGAGGGTAGAGGCGACCTCCTAGAGTCCCAGTAGTTCGAGAACTATGGGCTGACACACCCTACTCCACTTTTTTAGAACAACCAGGCCTGTTTAGTCTCGAACAACAACATAGTCTACCTATTAATTAAGGACCGCCGCAATAACACCCGCGGCGTCATTCGCAGCCGATTCAGGAAAGAGGTGAAGCCTCCCATCCGCAGATCGTTTCCAATATTTGAGCCTCCGCCCCATTCTCATCGCAACCAGAAGCTGAAACTCTTGTGCTATCGAGGAGTCCAGCTTGGGCGAGGCTCTGGCAACGTGGTCTTCACCCACTTTACCGTCAAGGAGCTGCATAACAGCTCGGATCTGCTGGGCGCTGATAGCATCGGCGTCTTCTTTGGATATCCCCTCTTGCTTCTTTTGCAAGTAATCGGTCAGGCTCAATGTTAGGGGGTGGATCTTCCAGTCGATATTGTCACTCCCCCCCACCGGCTCCAAGGCTTGGGCCGGCTCCGCGGAGGACGAGAGCGCCTGCTCGACATCGGGCGGGGATAGCGTCGGTAGCTCCGCGTCCTGCCCTATTGACTGTCCGACAAGATAGGCGATGGCGAAGCGGTTAGGCAGCGGCGGCCTCTCGTTACGTATGTACTTTATGATTTCCTCGTCGGCACCCGCCAGTCTGTCCTCGATGAAGCTTTCGTTGTACTGGTCGGCCAGTGCCCGTAACGAGGCCTCCTCATGCTGGTCCCGGACGTTGTTGACAAGATCGATGAGGACTTGCCGTTGCCTCTCTACTATCTCAACGGACACTCTTCTTCGGACATGCTCTACCGCGGCCTGGAAGTAATCTCGCAGTTGGCCCTTCTCCACAGTCTCGTTAGTGAGCTGCGTGGCTTCCTGCTGGCTCGCCTGCAAGATGCCGATCGTCTCCGCGCCCTCGGAGATGCAGGCCAAGGACTCGACGGCGAGAGCGCTGCCCAGCCTGGCGCCGAATTCCTTCGAAGACAGGGTCTCGTACAGGTGGTCCCGCAGGAAAATGTTCCACGGCTCGTCGCGGGCAGCCTTGACCTGCCTCAGCATCTCCGGATCCGGCCCCGAGAAGTAGTCGACGATGCCTCTGGCCAAGCCCATGATCAAGCGGACGAGGTGTATCGCGACCCCGACAGGGGCTAGGGGCGTGAACAGCAGCGCGTCGCCGACCAGGCACAGGGCATCGTCGACCACGTTGAGCGCGTCGACCTTGTCCCTGGACAGGTCCGTCGCCAGCGAGGCGACGCAGCCCACGACGGGCACGATGGCGGTCAGCGCCGCGACACGGTCCACGGTCTTGACGTGATCCGCAAAGGCCTCGACCACGCCGTGGACATAGAGGCCCGCGCCAAGGACCTTGAACGATTTGCCCGCCGACTTGAGCGCCGTCTCGGCCAACGACGGGGACTTGCCCAAGAGGCGCCGTCTGGAAGATGTGACGGGCCGGTATTGGAGCTTGTCGGCGCGGAACGATCGAAGCGGCTGCCGGAACCTCGTTTCGACGAACGACTTGAGCTGGTATCGCAACGAGAGCTCGGCAAACTCCTTTGCCGATGCCTGCTCGACCGAGGCCGCGATGCGCTGTTTGGCCACGGCGGCTCCATCCCCTGGCAGCCCATGGAGCGGAGTCAGTTCGCCTTTTGGACGCTGGCTCTTCGTCGACGGCGGCTCCGGACCGGCTTCACCCTGACCAGGGGGCTTACCCGCCGCATTCTCGCCCCCCTTGCCGGGCTTCGGCTGCGAGGGGCGTTTATTGACGCAATTGAGGCCGTCTCTCTTGCAGGGCGGCAGGGTCTCCGCCTTGACAGGCAGGGGCTCGTAGAAGATGCTGCCACCTACTTTGCGAGGTGAGACGAACAAGGGAGGACGACCGGTCCAGCCCACGGCCTCGCCGTTCGTCGCCATAAACTTTAGGCCGTGCTCCTGCAGCGACTTGCCCCCGTTGGCTTCGCTGAAGGCCCTCCACGGCTCCTTGGTCCAGGCCTCGTGATTCTTAGGGAAGCCGGCGAGCTGTGGCTGCGCCGGGCTGGCTATATATAAATCGTACTTTGGGTTGTAGTCCTTGTTCCTGACGAACTTGGCCTTGGACGCGGGCGTGGACTGCCCCTGAGGCATCTCGTTCCAGCCTACCACCTGATCCCAGCGGATGCCGCCGAGGGCCGAAAACTCGCGCTCTGCCGCCTCTGGGTTGTACCTGATCCCTCCGAGGCTTTGCGTGAGGTCGATGAAGTTTGGCGTCGCGTGGATGGTGTAGATGTATCCCGGCTTACTTTGGAGCATCTCCTGGGCAATGCCCTTCCGGATCGTCGTCGGGACGTACACGGTTGCCGGATGGGTTACGAACTCGGTCTTCTTGCCCGCGCCGGCGTGGTTGTATAGGCTGAATCCGTTCCGCTCGTTGGTTACCACCTTCATATCAGGATTGTGTGGGAGGAATCCCCCTCGGAACTTGACTTCTTCTGGAGCCATCGGGGTGCCGCGAAAGACTTCTTTTGGTGGCGGCTGGGTTGACGGAGGCCCCGCGTGGCTGGACTGAAGCCATAGCAGGAAGGATAGGGCCACCGCCCGCCAGCAGTGACACATTGCTCTCGGGCGAAACGGCATAGAAACGGCAGATTCCCAATAGCTTGTTTGAGGAGCGGGCTCGACAAGATGGCCCAGTCACGTTTTAAGCCAGAAGGACCAAATGTGTCCATAGACCACGTTCTGATGCATTGATTCTTCCGTGCTACGCTGTCCGCCGGAGTCCATTCATGGTGTTGCCATGAGCTCCTATATCGCCTGAGCCATTTCGCAGCCGTAACAAATTTGTCCAAAATATTGATGACCCTACATGTAACCTACTGGTCCGGGCTAAATGGCTATCAGGTAGGCGTTACAACGGGACTTCTGCCTCCGTTGCCGCTGCCTCTAGTATCGGTGCCTATAACGGGCGGTCAAGATGACTACAGGGGATTTTCAATGGAAGAAGCAAGTGATGGCATGACTTTGGTCGCACGTGTAATCAGGCCATGGGCGCCGTACATAGCGTTACCAGCTTTGCTCACCATGCGATAGTACGCCTTTATGCCTCGCGGGCACTTTGGTATACACTTCAATCCGTTCAATGTTGAGCCTATTGAATTCGGGTCTTGAAGGTCGTACGACCGGCCCGGCATGCAAAATAGAAGTACGCTCACTCCAGCGATTGAAGCTGCAAGTGGCCTTATATAGCCTAGTTCGTATGATGTTGGCTGTGACAGAGCCGAAGCCAATCACCCACCAAACGTGTCACGCCACCGGTTTGGACGCTTACGCGTTCATCCCACCTAGCCGGAGAACCTCCCAGCCCGTGCGGGGACTTTGCCAGTCTTTCCTTATGAACAGTATATCCAGAGGAGGCTATTTAATAAGACAGAGATGTTCAGATGAAGCAACATGAAGAGAGTTACCAGATGGTGCAGAGACTATGTTATTCGATTGATGGTATAGAGACCTACTATCTCTTGAGATTATACAAGTAACAACGTCTCGATAAAAAGCTGTTAAGTAAGCAAGTTCTCACTCTCTGTCGATATGCTGCTGGCAAGAACAGACTTATAGAGCCAGATAGAAAAGACGACCACGCGTTGAAGTCACCTACGTAGGCCGCCGCGACATGTATCGGACTACCCGAGGCCTGTCGGATGAGTTGATGGGAGCCTCGTACCAGGCAATCTCCGGTGCGCGCTCACTCTGAACAGACTGTTTCCGACAAGGTCTGGAAGTAGGGCACCTGCTTTTCGCAGTCCCCATGAGCCGAATGTCGCCGCCTTTCTTCGGCCACGAGCACGAAGTTTGTAGCGTCTCAGCCGGAGTATCTATTTTCCGCTTCCGCCGGCGCCGGAGAACCCGTAAACCGCGCCTTAGCGTTATCGCTTTACAGCGACATGCAAGTAGCGATTACTGCAGATACGGACGGACCTCTACACAAAGAAAGCGAATAGGTAGATATGCTGGAGTCCAGGCGCTATTGATGATTAAGAAGTAGTTGGCTGTGTTCGTCTTAGCCTTGGTTCTAGGCAAGTGGCTTTCCGTAGGCCGCTTTTAGTCAGTGACGATCCCAGCTCGAGACATCTACTAAAGTACAGTCACTCCAGCACATGCAAAGGGATGCACACGGCCTTTACTCTGCGTACCGAGTATGTATGTGTGCACAAAACACCAGATGGACGGGAAGCTGGGAACAGATATTGGCGCAAGGATTGGAGATTATAGTAAGGGAGGAAACGACGACAGCCGGGGCACGTCCCGACTATTTTTGGCCCGCCTCACCGTACTTCTGTGCTCCGTTTCGAAAGGGGAAAAGGGGGCCTATGCAAGATAACAAACTGGCCTTGAGCCCGCATCATGCGAAGGGGGCCCATCGAGATGTCTGAAAGCATCCACGCGTGACGGCCTGACTATTGTCGGCGACGCTCCTGAATTTTTTTTTGTAGGGAGAAGAACCCCTACTTCCATGTCGTGGCTCCGACCTTGGCATGCTGCGACCATCCAGGCTGTTCAGTTTTCAGGGGCTGAAGCAATCGCGCGGGGGCTTGGCGCGTGGCAGCATCCATACAGCCTATGTACATACAGGCCTTGACCCTGAGGGCCCGGCTGGTCGGGTCAGAAGCCGGGAAAGGAAAAAAAGGAGAAGAAAGGCGAATTCGCATGGAATGATTTGCCGCATGGACCGGGCGCGCGGAGGCTCGGTCACCCCCTGCCAGGGTTGGCAGGCAAGATGGAGCGAGATAACTTCATCTCCTGTGGGTGGGCCCGCCGTACCTATGCGAAGGGGTGTCACCGTATCACCCGCCGCTCATGAATCAAGGGCCTGACTCTTTTTTTTTTTTTTTGGCCCGCCGCTTTGGCCGTGCTACCCCGTTCATCACGAAGCCGCTGACGCACATAAAATGGGAAGCCGATGAGCTGCCGTTGCTCTCACCAGAATCCTTCCCTTTCCCCCTCGCCGATACCCGCGTGTCGGTCGCGATGACGAGGCAGCTTGTCTTGGACGATGGCCTCACCCGCGCGGACCGAGTTGTCTTGACGAATCTGGCCAGGGACATCGAAGCGCACGACGGCAGCCGCGGCCACGGCGATGACGCGGCCGAGGCGAACCGTACGGCCCAGGACCTGGCCGGACTCAAGGACAAGCGGAACGCCAAGGGCGACGGCTTCGAGGCGACGGTGCTCCTGTCGGTCGACGACTGCTCGCGCCTCGTCTCGCCGGCCGTGGACCGGTACGTGCTGCAGCCGTACGTGCGGCTGGCTCGCAGGGCGGCGCGGCACCAGACGGACGTCGTCATGATCAGCCACCTGGCCCTCTACTTCTGCACGTCGGTGCCGAGCGCGGCGCTGCTGTACCGGCGCTTCACCCTGCTGCACGGCATCGCCCACGCCGCGATGCAGGCCTACTTCGTCGGCACCTACACGCTGATGATGCACCAACACATACACCAGCGAGGCATCCTGGCCAAGCGGCTCGCCTCCCTCGACAGCCTGTTCCCGTACCTGCTGGATCCGCTCATGGGCCACACCTGGAACTCGTACTACTACCACCACGTCAAGCACCACCACGTCGAGGGCAACGGGCCCGGCGACCTGTCCTCGACGGTGCGCTACCAGCGCGACAGCATCCCCGACTTCCTCTGCTACGTCGGCCGCTTCTTCTTCCTCATCTGGATCGACCTGCCGCTGTATTTCGTCCGCAAGAGGCGGCCGGCCGTGGCCGCCCGCGCCGCCGGCTGGGAGCTGCTCACCTACGCCTTCTACTACGCCATGGCCACCCTCTTTGGCGCGCCCGCCACCTTCTTCGTCTACATCTTTCCCTTCCTGCTGATGCGGATGGGCCTGATGGTCGGCAACTGGGGCCAGCACGCCTTCGTCGACCCCGACCAGCCGGACTCGGACTTTCGGTCCAGCATCACGCTGATCGAC
>NJEV01000378.1:0-21033 GCA_002591385.1 Cordyceps sp. RAO-2017 | reverse complement strand
GACGAGGACGGCGTCGCCCTCGTCCGCGGACCCCTGGACGAGGCGGAGGCGGGCGGGCGGCTGGTAGAGCGACGACGGGTCGCGGAAGGCTTCCCAGACCCTCTGCCGCACCGTCTCCTCGAGCGTCGAGGAATCCCCGTCCACCGATTCTACCGTGAAGTCGTCGGTGCGCCGGTCCGCCTCGGACGGCTTGAGCACCACCTGGAGCACCTTGGCCCGGCTGACGGCAACGAAGCAGGTCCGGAGCGTCGTGACCCTGCGCTTGAGCATCGTCCAGGCCCGCTGCAGGCGGGCGGGGTCGAGCCTCTGCCGCGCGCGGAAGATCCAGGTCGGCTCGTACGTCGTCTTGCCCGACAGCAGCCACAGGCCGATCAGATACTCCTGTCCGGCGAGGACGGGCAGGACGTCTTCGACGGCCTCGCGATCCTTGCCGAGGCGGGACAGCGCCTTCTCGATCTCTGTCTCCTTGACGAGCTTGACGGCACGCGACGCCTTGGCCTTGTTCGGGTCGGATGCCTGTTCGGAATTGGCCAAGGCCGCCTCGCAGATCCTGCCGACCTTGACGTTGCGTATGATGTCCGACGTGGCCAGGGGGATCCTTTGCTTCCGGCACGCGCTGGCAGCGCGAATCGCCTTGATGGAGTCCAGGCCGATCGAAAAGATGCTCGAGTGCGGCGCGATGTCCGCGGACGGAGTGCCGGTGATCTCGGACAGGATCTCGCCGACGGGGCCGAGGAAGCGGTCGATTGCCTCCTGTCGGAAGCACTCCTCCGTCTTCTCCGTCGACGGTCCTTCCAGACGCAGAGGAAGAGTCGCCAAAGAGAGCGGGAAAGTCACGGCGGGTTTCTCCGGGAAGGCCACGATATCCCTCAGGCACTGGCCGACGAGCGAAAGGAGGCCCTCGACTCTCGCCTGGTTCATCTGCGAGGATGATGTCAAGACCAGAGACCCGTCGCTTCTCTGCTCGGCCGCCACGATCAGACGATACTGCGACAGCAGCAGGGCTTCTCCGGACTCGGGAAGGTCGTACGGCTGCCAAGGCGTTCGCCCGTTCAGCGCGGCGTCCCGTTGCTTCTTAAAGGCGAACAGGGTGTCGAACAAGTCCTCGGTCGCGCCCTCGCCTCGCCACCGACTCTGTATATCCACGAGGGATCCGCCCTGGTGATCGAGAGACTGGTCATCAAACTGCTGCACCCCCTTCAAGTAGGCGCGGTTGCTGGCCTTGTCGTCTGCCATGCGCAGGCGGAATGGAAGAGTGTTGAGCATCGGGCCCGCCACTTCATCCGCCCCGTCGATGGCCACACGGGCAGCGAGTACTTGGCCCAGGACGACGTCTCGGACACCTGTGAGACTGCAGATGGCTTTCCCCAGCGCTGAGAAGACCAACGACTGGAGGGTGACCCCCTCCTTGATGCACCATTCCTGGATCGGGGTAACGTCGTCCACGATGCACAGCGACGCCTCGCTCGCTGTCTTTCTTTCCTTTTCCTTGAGGCTCAGCGGCACTCCAACGCTCTCGTACCCCGTGAGGTGCTTCGTCCAAAAGTCCGTTGATTCCCTAGACCGCTTCCAGATGGTAAGCGCTACATCGTGGAACGGTGGGCGCCGTGGTGTGGCCGTGTCGTTGTATAGGCTCCAGAGATCACGGAAGATGAAGTCGATGGATATCGCGTCGTAGGTCGAGTGGTGCAGCGACGCGACGAAGACGAGCTCGGACGGACCCCGAACAACAGTTGCCCCGACCGGCGGCTCGTCGAACGATCGGATCTCCTTCGACTCTGTTTCCTCCATGATACCACGTAGGCATTTCTCGACGTCGTCTGTCCCTACTTCTTTCCATCGTAGTCCAGGTTCTCGATGGACGGCGCCAACCCATGCCGTGAGTTCCCCTCGGGGCGCGAAGAATGAAGTTCGGAGAATATCGTGCCGTCCAAGAAGCGCGTGCCACGCTTTCTTCAGCCGCGACGTGTCCGTATCCGTGGGCATGCTGCATGCGTGGTGATACGAATACAGTCTGGGGTTCAGCGTGAGCGTTGCCGTGAGCATCCCGGCTTGGAGTGGCGTCAGCGGATAAACAGCCTCGATGCCTCCCAGGGTTGTCGCCGGAACGATGCCTCGAAGAAGTTCGGTGCTCCATTCCGATCCGCCAGCGGTCTCCTTCCCTTCCTGTTGACCGTCTTTCTTGTCGTCCTGGAGTGTCTTGATATGCCGTGCCAGGTCCTCGACGCTTGGGTTCCTGAGAGGGTCGGCCCCCGACACCTGCAAGCCCCTTTCCCGGAGCAGTTTGGCAAACTTGATGGTCGTGATCGAGTCGATTCCGAGCTTGATGAAAGGCGTAGACTTGTCGACTTCTTCACGTCTCACACCGCAGTAGCTGACCACCACATCCCGGATCTTCTTCTCCAAAGGCGACCAAGTCTCGTCTGCATCTGCTTCAGACAGTTCATGCAGCACAGGGCCGTCCTCTGTACCGCCAAGACTTTTCAGAGACACGGTCAGGGGCCTCCCGCGGAGCAAGGCGTTGGCTAACGTCTCAATCTTCTCCAACGTACCAGACAGATCCTTGAAAGGACCCGACGGGTCGCAATGCGCCTCCAACGTGACGCTGTCCTCGGCAGGGTTTGCCTCGCACTGGACGGCAAGCGCGTAGTCCAGGGACATGTCCCCCTTGACATACTTCAGGGCCTTTCCTTGGCCGCTTGCATCAGTGATCGAGGCGGGAGTCCTGATGAAGGAGAATATGCTGGAGAACAACGGGCCCGAGACCCCGAGCCAAGCCGAGATGGCACGAAGAGACGTGTGCTGGTACTCCATTGACTGGAACAACTGTTTCTGCATCGCGGAGACGACGTCGGCCAGCGAGTGCACGCCACCTTGCAGCTTCAGACGCTGCGGGACCGTGGTGATACACGGCGCTCGGATTTCCTCGACGCCCTCCACGTCGACTGATCGCCCAGAAAGAACGATGCCAAAGGTGACATCACTTTCTTTCAGGGCTTGTGCCAGCGCATACGCGAAAAGCCCCTGTATGAGGCCTGCAAGTGTGAAATTCGACTTGGTGCACAGGCTCTCCAGTGCTCCCAGGCCGGTTTTGAAGACCCTGCGTGCATGTACCGATTCCTTTGAAGTTGAACTGCTTGGAGAACTGATTGAAGACGGCTTCCTTTCGGCGAACAAGTTCTCCCAGTATTGCCTTGCTTTATGGACGCGGCGACTTTGCAAGACTATGTGCCGCATCAGTGGCGCAACGGAGGGTTGCTTGGGTAGTGAGCCCTGTGAGTAGGCTGTTTCCACATCGGCGAAAATCAGCGACAGGGAGTTCATGTCGTATAGGCCGTGGTGTATAGAGAGCATCAGGAGCGACCGCGGCCGGTCCTTCGGGGAATCGTCTGCAGATGCGAGAGTGAGCCTCATGGGCGGAACGGTGTCCAAGCTGGCAACAATATCGTCCGAAACTGCCCGACGAGCAGCTTCAAGCTTCTCCTGGATCTCGCATGAGCGCCCAGTGACCGTGCTCCATCTCACTTGGCTGCACTCGGGTCTCATGACAAGCTGTACGATGTCCCTGTCCCGGCAGTGGAAGCACGTCCGCAGCGCCTCGACTCCTCTGACGACGGTCTCCCAGGCCTGCCTCATCCTATCGGCCTGGACATCTGCTCTCAGCTCGAAAAGGATGTGACTGATGTACTGAGCGTCCGGCTCTGCTCCGTGGCTGATTGAGTGCGCCACGAGTACTTCTTGGAGCGGAAGACATGGCCAGACAGATTCGACGTCTTGGACGAGAGGGAAGCCCTCGGAAGCCAGCTCGTCCCGAACTGCCCCCTCCAGCGCCTCGAGGTAGTCGTCGGCAGCCCTGACCTCCAACTCTGCGTCCTCGGCAGACATCTTGTCCGTTGTCATGCTCTCAGCCAGCTGCTCGATGCTTTGGTTCCGGAGCAGCTGGGCCACTGAGGCCGCGAACCCGAGCTTCTTCAGCTTGAACGATACGCTTACGGCGCTGATGCTGTCCAGGCCGAGCTGGAAGACCGAGGTGTCCGGCCTGACCGTGATATCATTCGGACGAGGGACTACGTCCGTGATAGCCGCAACTATCTGCCTTTCCCTTGCGCTGAGATCGCGTTGCGGGCCTTCAAGACCGTTGGACTTGATGGCCTGGACATCGAAAAGATCGTCAATGGGGATGGAGAGGAAGAGTTTGGTCAGGAGCTTGCTGTTGGTCTTCCCCGCGGTCTCGGTCAGGGGCAGGTATGAGACAGGAAGCAGAAAATCGGGAACCATGTAAGCCGGCAGAGAAGCCTGACAAGCATTCTTGAGCTGGCGATTGACCGCAGAGAAGCGGTCACGAAGGAAAAGCAGCGGCTCTCTGGAGTCACTGCCGGAGGCCGCGACAAACGACACCAGTGACTGGCGCGGCATTCCGGGGTGCTTCAGAAGCAATGTGGCGACGTCTACCGGGTTCGATGACGCAGATCGTACGGCCTGGGACACTTCCCCCAGCTCCAGTCTCTGCCCGCGAACCTTGACCTGATCGTCCTTGCGGCCCAGGAACAAGATCGAACCGTCAGGCTCCATGCGGACGATGTCGCCTGTCCTGTACGCCCGCTTGCCGCCGAGGATGCAGAATCCGGTGGCATCAGGCCTGTTGTGATAGCCGTTCGCCACGAGGGTGCCGGTGAGCGCGAGTTCTCCAGGCATGCCCTTCTTGACATGGAGTTCCGATCCCAAGACGAGCACGTGGGCGCCCGTTTCTAGCAGCGGCTTCCCGATGTTTCTCGTGTCGGAAAGCGGGTCGAGGCGTCCGGCGCAACAGCCAATCGTCACCTCGGTCGGGCCGTAGGCGTTGACCAAGCACACGCGCTCGCAGGCAGACCAGGCTTGCTGCGTCTGGGGCGTCATCTTCTCGCCGCCCACGCCGAGGTAGACGAGGTCCGGAGCGTCCGAGGGGCCAAGGCCGGTCCGGTCCAGCAGAGAGGGAACAAAGCTTGCGTGAGTGACGCGCAGCTCCTTCAGCGCCCTTGGCAAGTTGTCCAGCAGGCTCAGGCGCTCGCCAGTCACGGCCCGCATGCCGTTCCGCCACGCTAGGAACATCTCGGCAATGTGCACGTCGAATGCTCTGCTCGCCAGACAGAAGTACTTGCCCGAGCCGCCGAGGCGTCTGGTCGCGGGCGCTTCGGTGCATATCAGGTGCGAAAGGGAGTCTATGAAAGCGCTCAGGTTCTTGCGGCCGACACGAACGCCCTTGGGAGTCCCGGTCGAGCCAGATGTGTAGAGCAAGTAGGCGTCGAGCTCTGCGCTGCCTTGGTCGATGGGATCTGGTGTGGCCCCTGTTTCCAGCGAGTCGAGGAAGTCTGGGCCGACCTTGACGAGAAGTGGCTTGCGCCGGGAAAGCTGAGGCTCGAAATCGGCGTTCGAAGTGAAAACCATGGCAGCATCGCTGTCTTGCAATATGAAAAGTTGCCTATCCATCGGAAGGCTCACTTCGACGGGTACGTACGCGTTGCCGGACTTGAGGATGCCAAGGATGACGGCGAACGATGCAAGATCTCGGTTCAGAGACACCGCGATCGTCTTTCCTCGGAGAGAGCGGCGGCTGATGAAGTGCGCTACTCGATTAGCAGCGTTATTGAGCTGCTGGAATGTCCAGGATACCGTGAGTATCTTGTCCGGAAGGAAATCAGTGGCGATCTCGACAGCTTTCCAATCGGGATGGCGCTTCGCAAAAAGCTCAACGTAGTAAGTGGGTTGGTCGTGCCTCTCGTAGTCGTCAGGCAGCGCAAGCTCGCTGATAGACTGGAGAGAGGGAGGGAAGTACTCGGTGAGGTGCAGGACAGAGGGAGCTTCGGAGTGAAGCACCATGCTGGTCAACAGTGCATCAAGCCCGCGCATGAACGTGTCCTGCGCCGCCTCGGCCATTGCCGTCTCGTCGATGGAGAGTGATAGCGTGATGCCATCATCAGCAGTTTCGAAAACGTTGAGAGCAAACGCGTGATCCACGGAGAAATCCAGAAGATCATCCACCTCTCGCCATAACGATGTCGAAGCCATTTTTGAAGTTTCAGAGTGGGGATGGAAAACAAACACCGCAGGGTAGAGCGTCTCGTCGGCCCTCTTGCGGATGATCTTCCGGACGTGGCCAGCGTGAATCGGCCCGCTGGCGGTACTGCCGGATGCCAATCCTGCTTGGCCCCGGATCAGCTCTGCAGGAGTGCCGCCCATCGTGAAAGGAACGGGATACACCGAGACGAGAGGGGCCATTGCGTCGACGAGCCTGCTTCCGAGCAGTCTTTCGGATCGAATTTCGGCAAACAGGACACGATCCGACTCGGCAAGCTCCGCAAGCATCGATCCATAAGCGACGCGAAGAAGTGAGGTGAAAGACGGGACTCCGAGTTCCGAGGCCGAGTTGCTCAGTTGGGTTTTGGAAAGGTGTGCTCGCATTTCGGTTGTCCTGTGGACAATTCGTCCCTTCGAGGGAGCCTGGGCAGGTTCCGCGTCATCCTCGGGCTCGTCAGCAAAGCCTTGCAGATGCTTTGTCCAGAAAGCAAGTGAAGACGTTTGGTTTTGACGCTGAGCTAGCCTGCTGATGGCCTCCTGTACCTGGCATCGCTTGCCATCGTACTCGAGATCGGCGTACGTCGAGGCCACGTCGTTCATGAGATATCGCATCATATCTCCGTCGTACAAAGAATGGTGGATAGTCAAAACCATCGCGCGTTGATCCTTCATAGCCAGCGCCGTAACTTGCCACGGGGGTCGCGAGAAGCTAGAGGAATGATGTTTGGCCGCCACCTCATCCTGAACCCGTCGGGCCGCTGTCTGTAAGTCGTCTCCGTCAGAGGAAACCTCCACCCAAGGCAGGGGCTCTCCCTCAAAAATGACTTGAATGAACGTGGAGGCCAACTGCATGTGCCCCGGACGAGCTCGGGACTCCGGGGTTTCGAAAGAGGCTGACGGGAGAAACCCGGTCCGAAGTATCTGGTGGCGTGAGTTTACTCGCTCCCAAGCTTCATGAAGCCGAGTCATGTCGACGGATGGTGAAAGCATCCAGACAAAGGTTCCCCAGTATAAGAACGGCTCACGGAGGCTTTCCACGAGGACCCCGTCCTGCATTGGCGTCGTCGGGGCCACTCCGAAAATCTCCGTCTTGCCTCCCAAAGTCTGATCTACCAGAGGCCGCCATTGCTGTTCAAATTGGTCGGCCACCTTACGCCAGTCGTATTCGGCTTTCTTTTGTGGCCCTTTGGACAGGGACACGATATCACCGATGCTCCGGCACCCAAGGATCTGCACAACAGAAACATTGTATCCGTCAGATCTCAGCCTGGAACTGAGCTTGATGGCCGTGATAGAGTCGAGTCCCAGCTCGACCAAGGAGGTGGTCGGGCTGAGGGCACGGGTCCGGATCTTGGCAAATTCCTTGATCACGTCGAGCAACTGTCGGTGTTGATTGTTCCATTCCTCATCCACGGGCGACCCATTGACAACCAGTCCGGTATCTGCAGTAGACAAGCATACCCAGTCCGAAGCCATTATGTCCAGCAGCTGTCGTCGGTCGACTTTGTCCGAGCGCGTCCTGGGAAAGGAGCTAAGCATGACAAACAGGTCGGGAACCATGTATTGCGGTAGCTGAGAAGCGGCATGCTGGGCCACCGCATTTGATATGTCTTTCGCAAGGTCATTGGCCAGCAGATGCGGCCTGCTGTCCGAATCATGCTGGGGTCTTCCAGAGTCCAGGAAGCAGACAATCGAGCGCTCTGCCGATTCCGGGAGCGAGGTCAGGAGTACCTCAGCATGGACCACCGAGGGGTGGCCGACGCAGCAGACGGCGGCAATTTCGCTCAACTCGACTCGCATGCCCCTGATCTTGACTAGGTCGTCGTTACGGCCGACAAATTCAAAGCTGCCGTCACTTACCTGCCTGACCATGTCACCCGTGTGGTAGATTCGCCTTTGCAGGAGCTGGCTCCACGCGAATGTGGCCTTGGTTGCCTCGTCATTGTCCCAGTAGCCGGGAGACAGCTGTGGCCCGGCTATTACGAGCTCGCCGACCGCGCCGCGGAGCAGCGGCCGGTTGTCTCGCATCACCCATGTCTCCACAGTCGGCATGGGCCAGCCAATGTTGTAGCTCTTGACATTGGGCCGCACCCTGCGAGCGGTCATACTGATGGCAGTTTCTGCTGGGCCATAAGTGTTGTAGAGCGTGACATGGTCTCTCCACTCATCCGCCAAGGGCTGTGGAAGGGCTTCGCCCTCCATGGTGACGACTTTCAACGTGTTGAAGTCGGTCACTTTTAGCGTGCTGGCAAAGGTCGGTGTCATGGACGCATGCGTGGCATTCGCCTTGTTGGCCAAAGCCACAAAGGACCCGAGCAAGACGTCGCGTGTGGCAGAGATCAACGTGCCTCCAGATTTCCAGGCGGAGAAAACGTCGCGAATGAAGACGTCAAAGGTGAAATTGGCGAATTGAAGGTATCGAACAAGCCCCCCGTCGAAGCCCTCGGAAATCTGGTCGACAAAACAGTGTACACTCAGGGACACAGCCTCGTGGGTGATCGGAACCCCCTTGGGCACCCCGGTTGTACCACTCGTGAAGATAACATAGGCCAGGTCTGTTGTCGCGATATCCGGCAGCACCGAATCTGACAATGTGCCAGTTGATTCTCTCAAATCACCAACATCGATCGCCTCCACCCCAGGGGATAAACAAGGACCACTATTTCGAGCGGTCTCGCCCGCAACTAGCACGGTGCCAGCTGCTGTGCTCGCGATGAGGTGTTGCTGCCGAGCCGGAGGGTGCTGGGGGTCGATCGGACACCACGCCGCCCCAGCCTTTAGTACTCCAAGAATGGCAACGTAGAGTTCGGGACACTTCTCCATGCAAATCGGAATGACATGAGGCTTTCGAGCGCTACCAAGGCGAGAGCGGAGCATGTAAGCAACTTGCGTGGCCCACCGGTCCAGCTGTCGATATGTAAGCTCAACCGGGGGGCTTCGGCCGTCCAAGTCCCGATAGAAGGTCAGAGCCAAAGCATCCGGCTTTACTTGTGCCCATTTTTCAAACTGATGCTGCAAGAGTAGTACGCCCGGGCGTCCGGTTACCTGAGAGTCGAGTGCCGGAGGTCCTCTCGGCCGCTGGTCTGCAGATAAAAGTTGACAGTCAAGGAACGCCTTCTCAGGGCCGTCGAGAATGGTCTGAGTAATTCTCGCAAGGTCCGAGAGCATCGTAGTTGCAGAAGCTGTATCGACCAGTGAATTCCGATACGTGGCGACGAATTCGAGCTTGCCAGACACGGTCACGTAAACCTCGACCATGACAGCCTGATCGTTGCCCATGGCGGGTACGGAGACGCTGCGATAGAGAACATCTTTGCCGCTGCCGCCCGCGAACTGCTGAAAGGCCAAGACTGTGTCATACGATGCCGAGGAGATCGGGGCATGTAGATGGCGAAAGGCCTCCGCATTCTCCTTCGTCCTGGCCGTCGTGACGTCCATATTGGTCACGCCGGGCTGCGGATCCAATGTCAGGCGAACAGGGTGAATGACGAGGGCAGGCGCGGAGCAGTTTTCCAGATCATCATTGAATCGATCTGAGGCAATGTTGGCAAAGGCGACGTCTCTTTCGCCGGTGTATGTTGACAGGATGACAGCCCAGGCGGATTGCAGGACGGAAAGGGGAGACGATTGCATACGCGCGGCCTTTTCTTGGAGGCCCTTCATCTCCACTTCGGACAAGAAAGTCGTAGTGCCGTGAGGACCCTCGTCTTCGCTCGGAAGAGTAGCCCGTATGCAGGGAAATGCGGGAAACACGCTGTTCTCCAGGTAGGATTTCCAGAAGGACGCCGCTTCATCTCGGTCTTCCATAAAATGCCGTTTCACGGCTGTCAAGATCCCGCTTCGGAGTATTGCCGGCTTGCGGAAGTATTCCTGCTCAACATCGTAGAGCAATAGCTGCAGCGAAGCCCCGTCGAAGATGGAATGGTGCATCGACAATATGATGGCGCTTCGGCCAGGTGACTCGACAACTGCTAGGTTCCGCGGGGGGCTGGTCAAAGAGGCCTCTTTCTCGGCATCCGCCTGAGCTTTGCGCACCATGCCGTCAAAGGTCTCATGGTCGTCAGCCGAATACCGTCTTGGCTGAACCCGAGCCACTGGGCTATCTTCTGAGAGAATGCACTGGGCGAAGGGCGTCAGATCATCGTCAACTTGCATGAAAACCGTGCGCATAATGTCGTAGCGATTCAAAACAGAAGTCCAGGCACGAACAAGGACTTCGAGGTCGAAATCGCTGGCAACCTCATATACAGAATGGTGGATGTAAGCTTTGGACGAGGCCGACGAGGCCGGGTTGAACGCGGACGGCAAGGAGGAGAGTAGAAAGCTGGCAAGAGTGATTGCTTGACTTGTCGTGGCCGGCAATATGGCTTCTATATCGCCGGGATTGAGGGAAAGAGTCTTGATGCAATTCTCGCTGTGGCGCTTTTGAAAGCCCTCAAGCAGGGATTGCCAACGTCGATCGCGGTCGGAGTCGACGGAGTCTGTAGATTGAGGCCCTTGCAGCTGACGATACCTTTCGACAAGCTCAGCAATGGAGCTGCTGGCGAGGACGTCAGTGAACTGCAGACTGGGCAGGCCCTCTTCCCGTGCACGTTGGAGAAACTGGACGACGCGCAAGCTGTCGAGACCAAGAGACGGGAGTGTCGCCATTGCTGTTACTTGGTTCGGGGCTACAGAAACGGTCTTGCACACGGTGTTGACGACGCGCCGAAGCATCTCATCACCGTGATACTGATCCGCATCGTCATTTGCGGGCTCTCGCGGCGACAAATCGGGCTTGCCCGCCTCCAGCAACGTCATGCCACTCTCGCGAGGCGACGCACACATTCGTTGCAAGGATTTTCGGTCAATCTTTCCACTGACACTGCGCGGAAGCTTCTGTACCATGAAGATAGTTGAAGGTCGCATATGGGGCTGCAAGATGCTGGTTGCTCTGTCCCGGCACTCCTTGTAGACCGTGGCAGGATCTGACGTGTGGCGCGGAGCAACGATGGCAATGAGCTGCTTGGGATTGCCAGAGCCGGATGTGCCAGCCTCCTCGGGGGAGCCGATGGAGGCATAGACGACTGCGGCCTCGGAAACAGACGATCCCGTGATGGCAGCCTCGATCTCGCCGAGCTCGATGCGTCTACCCGATATCTTGATCTGGTCGGACGAGATTCGGCCGAGAAAATCAATGACCAGGTCACCGTTCACTCCTTCGACAAGCCGGGCTCGGTCACCGGTCCGGTAAAGCCTGCCAAAAGGCGCAATCTCGACAAAGCTCTTGGCGGTTTGCTCCGGCCGGTCGAGATAGCCGGGGCTGAGCTGGGGGCCGCCGGTGGCCAGCTCTCCCGAGAAGCCGACGGGTACGGGCTTGTCGGAGCGACGAGAGGGGTCCAGAATGACGAGAGAGCTCGTAGCGAGGGCGGTGCCGATGATGCTTCCCCTCTGCTTCTTGGATACGTGGCTGAAGGTACAGTCAATCGTAGCTTCCGTTGGACCATAGCAGTTGATGAGATTCCGCGAGTCGTTACACGAGGGGTTCTCGCCGGCGGCCGCGAACTTGTCAATGACTCTTGGAATGAGCGTCTCTCCAGAGCACCAGACATAACGCAGGGACGGCACCCTTTCCGGCCGCAAAAGCGAAGCAATGCTTGGCGTGATCTTGGTGCTGTCTGCACCCAACTCGGCGATGGCTGCCTCGGGATCGGTGAGCATCCGGGATCGGTCGCAGGCACACAGCGTGTTTCCAACGGACAGCGCGATGAAGATCTCAGCCACCGAAGGATCGAAGGTGGGTGTCGTGAACTGGAACCAGCGAGTTCCACCCTCGCCGCGTCTGAGAGCGGCCGGAGCGGCGACAATCAGGGCGGCCACAGCGCAGCAAGCGGCGAGATGCGTGATTTGTACCCCTTTCGGCTTTCCGGTAGAGCCGCTGGTGTACATGACATAGGCTACGTCGTCTGGGACGACTCGGACGGAATCCCAGGGTCCGTGGCAGCAAATCTCGTGGTCTTGGTGAAGAAAGGCCTCCAAGTCCAGGCACAGAGGAGCGGAGGACCGCGTCTCTATAGCCCGAAGGCTTGGGGGACCCTGACCGGAGCAAAGGACTATCCTGGCATCGAGTTCCTCCAAGAGATCCGACAGAGGCTCCGGAGGGGTGTCGACCGGAATGGGACACAGGGCGTAGCCTGCTTTGAGAACGCCGAGCCAAGCTACATAGAGCTCGGGAGATTGGTGGAGCAGGGCGGCGATATGACGATGGCGTTCCAGCCCCTGAGAAGCAAGAATGGAGCGAAGGTGTCTGGCCAGGGCTGTGGAAATTTCATCAAGCTGTTTGTATGAATAGACCACGCGTCCAGTCTGGCCAAGGTAGTCCAAAGCCGGGTGGTCCGGACGATCTCGGACCCTTGCAAGAAAAGCGTCATGGAGCAGATGCCCCTGCTCCTGCACAGCGTCGGGCCCGATACCCAACAGAGACTCAAATGGTGGCGGCGTCGCGAGTGGAGGATGATTCAAGATGGAAAGGTCGTCGGTTGGAGATTGGAGATTGTCAGCGCCGAGGTCTGTGGCTCCATGGGAAGGGTGGAAGAAAGAGAGTAGTGATGAAATCAAGGGGTTGAGTAAACGCTTGGGAATCATGTCGGTGGCAAACCGAACATGGCAGCTCGTTTGACCAATGATGACAGCAAAGGGCTTGCTGTCCATCCACCGGCCGTCAAGTGAGAAGGAGTCCTCATCATCGGTCACAACAAGACCAAAATCCGAATCACTCGAAGCAGTGCCGCGAAACAAAGTCAACTGCAGGTCCTGTGTCTGTGGCTGCCCGGCAGGGTCCAAAGCCTCGGCCGGCTCGGCAGCAGCGGCGCGGGCGACGCCAGACTGTGACGGCTGCAAGCGGCCTTTGCTGGCGGAGAGGAAGACAAAGTCGAAGGAGACGTCATCTTCGCCGGTGAAGGCGAGAAGGAAGGCAGCATAGTTACGCAGCAAGGCGTGGTCGTCCAGGGTCGTGGCCAGTAGCGTGGATGGCCCTCTCAGGTGGCCGGGACTTGGATGTGGATGGTGAAGGGAGCGAGAGACGGTTTGACGGCTGGCATCGGGGGCTCTGGCAGCCTGTAGTTCGTCCCACGAGAGGTCGAGGCTGTCGAGGCGAGGGAACCTGGTGACGGGCAAGTCCATGTCCATTGTGATGACGCCGGCTAGAAATTTGGCTGGGTATGTGCTTGTGACGACGATTCTCCTGTCTGTCTAGACTCTGCAGCAGGCAAAGGTTCCCTTGAATTTTCTGATGGCCCAAAAAAGAGCCAACAGAATGCCTTTATAAAGGAACTTCCAGGCCGGGCCATAAGGAAGCTTCCAGGCTGACGGCATTGGCGAGGACTGGGGAGCTTCCATGTTCGCTTCCGTCTGGTGCCGCAGCCGTACGGGGGTCGTGCAAGATGCGTATTCGGTAGGCTGAGCGCCGGGAAGCAGCTGGAGGCCATGGCTGTGGCTGTGGCGAGACGTGAAGATGCTGTTGAGAGCCTATTTTTCCTCGTGAGGCTGAGGCTGGAGGTGATCGGCTGGCAGTCTTGGGACGAGGTACCTTGGCTATAGGTAGAGTACAAGAAAGAGGTAGAGTACTTCTGCCGACACGCCCCACGAGGCGCCTGATAGGTATACCCCCCTCGGCCGGATTCGACTTACCTAATAAGCGGAGCCCGCCAACGGCCCATAAGTCTGTGGCTGGGCTCCGCCTGTCAGGCGTCTTCTCATACACACCTCCCCCTCTCAATTGCACCCCCCCTTGGAGAGCCAATTCTCAGGCCTCTATCACAATTCTCAGTTCTCGGGCAGAGTCGGGCTGTATGGCGAGGAATTGGGCCAAGAGTTGCCTTGCTCTGCCTTCGGCGATTTCTTATACAGGACACCTGGTCACGACGTCACTGTCAGATGTCAATTGATGATAATTGAGCCGTCACTCAATGCAGAGGGGCGGCTAGGGCGCATCTAATCTCCCAGAATCTGATAAGATAATCGCGAAGACATACGCACTACATCATGAATACTTGGTGCATTTACATAGCCCGCCATCGCGCCGAGGTTGGCTGGAGGGCGCATGTCGTGTGCGCCATCAATACACACTCGTCCTTTGTAGGGTAGCACACGAGATGTTGAGAGGCTACGGCCCGAGACAGGGCGACAGGGGGCCAGTCGGCCAATTTGGCTAAGTATGGGATCCGATCAGATTAGATGATCAGATAAGAAGATGAAAGACGTGGCCGATAAATCGCGCAAAGGCGAAGAAACGTGGTTAATTCGCCGTCGTCGGCAGCACCCAGGGAGTGCATGTATCATGATGTAGCCGGGCAGCCGGGTACCTAGTAGACGGGGTCCAATACTGTCGGCCAAGTCGAGCGCCCACGAGATGTCAACCGCTTGCGCGCATGAGGTGGACAGAAAGCCTGAAGCATCGGGTCGCGCCTGTTCCGCCTTGTAATCGCTACGACCCGAGGCGTGTGTGGTGCGGATGGGGCCGAGCTGCGCCGGTGTTTGGTTGAAAAGTTTTTCCAACCTTGCATCCACGCGCCGTGCCATCAAAATGGGCGGGGGCCACAGGCCGGGGAAGCGACCGGGTCGTTTTGCGAAAATGGGGTTGCATGGGGACGAGAAGGTTCTCGTTCCCGACTTTTTCCTTGTTCCTCCCATAGACCTAGGACTATACCGTGGCGATGACTCTGATGCTCGGCCGGTCTTTCGATAGTCTCCTGAGTATGTACATGGTGCGAGTGGATATTGATGGTGGATTGAAACAGTTCGCGTGCTGTCTTGATGGATGTTTCTGATGCTAGGAACTGGACTCATGAGTTCCTACGGGCCGTTTCTAGCAGACGAAGAGCCGACCACGTTTCGAGGAGAATTCGACAGAATCAGTGGAGTCGAAAGGTATGTAGCTTCAAACAGCAGTGTACGGGTAGAGAGCCAACATGAATAGCCGAGTTGTGTGAACGATACTCTCGAATATATCTCGGCAATGCCATTCAGCGAGAATGAGCCATAATACGAAACTGCCCCGTACCTCTACCGGCGCTCGACGGGCGTGTATATCGGACAGCTGTGTCTCCGGCCTGTCCGCCTCTCAGCCCGGGGCGCACAAGGGCGACGGGGTTGCCAAGGAAGTCAAAGTCGTATAAGACGGCAGGCTACATGACGAAAGCCGTGGGCGTCGACAGGGGCGGCTGGGCCGAGGAGGACGGCTCCATGCGCCCAGGCAGACGGAAATGGACGGCCGCAGCCGGGGTCCGAGTCAATTGGTCGCTTGTTTGGTCAACATCAGCCGAACGGATCAGGCGTGCCCACGAGGAAGCCCACGAAGAAGCCCACCTCAGCGTCGCACACAAGAATCCAGGTATCGGTACTTGCCGCTACTTGCCTGGCCTGCCAAGCGGTCAAGGGAGGGAGGGAGGGACTAGAATGCGGGAGGAGGGAAGGAGGAAGCTATCCACACATCCACACCGTTTTTTTCTCTTTTTTTTTCATTTACAAACATATCTATGTACAATATACATACATACTTTTTACTCGTCCTGCCCCTCCTCCTCTCCTTCCTCCTCCTTCTCCCACTCCTACTACTACGACTATCACTGCCCCTCCTCTTCTTTAACCTCTTCTTCAGCCTCCTCCTCCTCCTCCTCCTCCTCCTCCTCTTCTTCTTCCCCATCCTCCTCTTCCTCCTCTTGCCCAGCCTCGCTCATCCTCTGCAGGGCTGTGCTTCGCTCGACACGCGCTCCCGCATCGGACCCGACAGCAGCAAGACGCTCCGTTCCTGACGCCCCCACGCTCTCGCTCCATCGCCATGGGCCACGGGTCGCGAGAGCTCGCGGACGAGGCGCAGCGGCCCGACCCCAAGCTGGAGTCGGTCGGCGACAGCAGCGAGCCCTACGCCCGTTCGGCCTCGCACGGCAACGACACCGGCTCCGATGCCGATGCGGCCGACGTCCAGGCCGGCGTGCGCAACGTCGAGGCCACGACCCAGGTCTGGACTCGGAACCACGTCATCGCCGCCTACGTCCTGTTCGTCTCCTCTCCTGCCCCGTCTCTTCAGCCCGGCTAACCTTGGTCTCTCTAGCATCTGGCTCATCTACTTTGTCGACTCGACCCACCAGGTCATGGCCGGCGGCTTGGATCCCTACGTCACCAGTGCCTTCCGACAGCACTCCCTCACGCCCACCACCGGCATCCTGTCTCAGCTCGTCGGCGGCCTTTTCAAACTGCCTCTGGCCAAGATCCTCGACATCTGGGGCCGGCCCCAGGGCTTCTCCCTCGCCACCTTGCTCCTGACCGTTGGCTTGGTCATGATGGCTGCCTGCAAGAATGTCGAGACTTATGCCGCCGCTCAAGTCTTCTACTGGGTTGGGTGAGTTGTTTTGGCTGCGCTCCCTGCGCCATCCTGCCCCCCCTGCTGACACGGGCCAGCTTCAACGGCATGGGCTACACCATGTCCGTCTTCATCGCCGACACGTCCGCCCTGGAGAACCGCGCCCTCATGTTCGCCTTCCTCTACTCGCCCTTCATCATCACCTCCTGGATCGGTGGTCCGGTCGGCTCCAGCTTCCTCTACGGCGCCGGCTGGCGCTGGGCCTTTGGCACCTTTGCCATCGCCACGCCCCTCGTCAGCGTGCCCCTCATCGCTCTCTTCTTATCCAACTTTCGCAAGGCCAAGGCCAGGGGTCTCGTACCCCGCCGCGAAAAGACTGGCCGCACCTGGCTCGAGTCTGTCAGGCACTACCTGGTCGAGTTTGATGTGGTCGGACTGCTGCTCATCACCGGCGGCCTTGCCCTTTTCCTCCTGTCCTTCAGCCTGTACGCCACCCAGCCCGGCGGCTGGCGCTCGCCCATGATTCTCTGCATGCTCATCTTTGGCCTGCTCCTCCTCATCTCCTTTGGCGTGTACGAGAGGTTCATGGCCCCCGTACAGTTCCTCCCCTACAAGCTGCTCGTCGACCGCACCATTGCAGGCGGCATGGTCTTGGCCATCGCCAGGCTGGCCTCCTTTTCCATCTGGATCCGCTTCTTCACCTCTTTTCTCCAGGTTGTCAACGGACTGTCTTTTACCGAGTCCCTCTACGTCCTGCGGATCCAGACCGTCGGCTCCTGCCTCTGGGCCCTCCTCGTCGGCCTGCTCATTCGCCAGACGGGCCGCTTCAAGTGGCTCGCCCTCTACTGCGGCGTGCCGCTCGCCGTTCTCGGCACCGGCCTCATGATCCACTTCCGCCAGCCTCACGTCAACGTCGGCTACATCGTCATGTGCCAGATCTTCATCGCCTTCGCCGGCGGCACCCTCAACGTGTGCTCGCAGATGGCCGTCATGGCTCCCGTCACCCACCAGCACGTTGCCGTGGTGCTCGCCATCTTGACCACGTGCTCCTCCATCGGCAACAGCATTGGAGCCGCCGTGGCCAGTGCCGTCTGGTCTGCCACCTTTCCGCAACGGCTGGCCGAGCTGCTCCCGCCCGAGTCCCAGGCCAATCGGACGGCCATCTACGGCAGCCTTTCCGTCCAGCTCTCGTACCCCATCGGCTCGCCCACCCGCGAGGCCATCAGTGAGGCCTACGGCGACGCCCAAAGGATGTTGCTCATCGCTGCCACGTGCGCCATGTCCGTTGGCCTCGTTTCCGTCCTCTTCTGGCGCGACATTCGGGTCAAGGATGTCAAACATGTCCAGGGTCAGGTGATTTGAATAAGACGAAAGGGAAGGAAGGTCGGGAGCGTCGTCGACTTGAGCAGACGACTGCTCCGCGCGCGCTTTGACGCTTCTCGGGCCGCAAGTTACTGAATCTAATTGTCACAAATCCATTTTTGTTATTCTGTCGTGTGCACATGGCTGGTCTGGTTGGATGACTGGGTGAAGAGAGTTTGAGGTCGGGCCCCAGCGACTCTAGATCTCTCCTAGCATGGTTCCCCTTCCCTGACATGTGGAGTCACACGGTCTCCAATTCGACTCGTGTTGGCGGATAGTCTCGGGCGGCCCGGCCATTGATACGGAGTTACACAGGCATGAAAGCGACTGGTCGCATTTACAAAATCTTGCCCTCAACCGTCGGTTCCCCTCGCCCGGCGTTGGCCCAGTTGGATGTCGGTGCTGCTCGGGGAAGTTGCACAACCCAGCCTGCCGGCATTCCGCCGGTTGAGCTTGCTATACGAAGACGGACGAATGCAACCGCGCCCAAGGGGCGAATGCAAGGTTGACACGGATGGCCGGGTAGCATTGCTTGCCCCGCGAGCGTTGCAAAACCACAGACCGGGCCGAGGCGCCTCGTGCCAACGGCGTTACCGTCTTGACGTTGTTGGGGCGTGCCGTCTGGAAGGGTGCATGAAAATGACTCCTCGGTCGCGGGGGAGTCGAGATTGATATGCCATACTCAGCAGCCATGTTCCCTGACCTCGCGGCTATCGATTCGAACGCATAAGCATGGAACTGCCTCGAGCCCCGAGGAGTATCAGATAAGGGGATTCCTTGGATTGGTTATCACAGGATTTTGAATTTAGCCGGGTTGGACGGCGGCCAGCAGGGTTCAAGCAAGGGACGGGGCGCATATTTTTCAGCCATGCTGGGTGGGAACGTGAAGGGGGCTACGATAGAGCACGCCGTCGCCAAGTCCTTCTTCGCCAACTCATTTTGCCGGCCAGCTCCCTCCCCCCACAATGAGCTCCTCTCGGTCCTAGATAGCGGTCTCCTGTGTTGGCTGTTGTTGACTTTCTCCCGTCCGCATGCTCAACCTGAGCTTTCCAGGGTACAGCGGCCCGCTCTGCCACGATGGGCTGGACGTTTGAAGAGATAACGAGAGGGAGAGAAGAGGGAGTCTAGAGGCACGTGCCGAAGTCATGCTGTCCTTTCAGGTCGGGTCGAGTCCCCCCCCCTGCAGCGGCCTCGACAGGACAAACAGGCTTGCCTTGATCTCCAGGAAGGCAAACCTCTCGCCCAGACCGTCCCTCCCGCCGTGGAAGCCGATGAAGTCGGCGGCCTTGCGCAGTCGGCGATACAAGCCCTGGATCTCGTCCTCGCTCCCGCCCCAGTGCGGAAGCGGTCCGCGTCGGCGCCCCAGAGCCCCGGGTCGCGCTTCGTCGAGCAGCAGCCGTCCGGGGTCGGCAAGCGGCCGCCGAGCAGGACGGGCTGGGCCGCGCGGCCGTCGATCGCCATCGAGATGGGCGGGAACAGCCGCAGGCCCTCGTAGACGCGCCGTGCTCGGCGGCCATGGCCTCGCGCTGCAGCCGCCGCCATGTTGTGTCTCCTGACAAGTGACGGCGGATTCTCGCCAGCTCGGGGCCGCTCACCCCATCCCCTCACCCCCTAGGCGTGCTTGGCCTCGGACACCTAATCAGGCGTCCCCCCTCCCCCTTTTTCGGATGTGCCTCGAAACGGACTTTTTTTTTTTCATACCGGCTGCTGGGCGAGGAGGTCCGGCCTCGAGAGCGGCGCCCGCTGCAGCTTCTTCTGTCTGGCTACGAGGCAGACGGCCAGGTTGTCGCGCACTGGCGTGTCGTCCGGCTAGCCGCCGCCGCCGCCACGAGCTGGTGCGTCCGTCGCCAAGCGAGCGTCCTCGGCGGTCGAGGAGGGACAAGATCATGGAGATGGGCTTCCAAGAACATCTTGCGCTCAAGACCGCGTGTGGCCCGGCGGAACAAAGTGTGAGCCGCGTGCCTTTGCTGCCTCCCCTTCTCCTCCCTACCATCAGAGCATCGGCTCCTCGTGACTCACCCCAGAGTCCATCTAGAAAAGGAACTGGCCGACGTTGGCGATGGCGTACCGCTGCCGGACCCCCTGGACGGGCACGCCGGCGCTGCTGGCAGGCGTTGGCGGCGTGGTCGAAGGCGCGCCGAACCGTCGCTCGAGATGACCTTCTCGCCCATGAAGGCGGCCAGCACCGGGCCCGGGATCTGACGGTAGTCACCGCTCCTGCGCAGGACGTCGGCGCGCCCCGAAAACTCCGCCAGCCGCGGCGGCCGGAGCACCACGTGGTAGAGACCGAGGCCGGCCAGGACCAGCAGCAGCAGCGTCGCCGCGGACAGGGACGGCATTTGCTCTCTCTCGGGCGGCGATGTGAGCCCTCCGGCTTTTACGAGCGGCGGATGTCTTTCTCCATCGCCCCTGAAGGCCGGAGGAGGACGGCTGGTTTCGTTACTTATCCATGTATATACACGTTGCGGGCTGCTGACCACAACTTAGGATGGGCACCCGGCCATATGTCAAGTTGCAGCGCGTCCACCCTATTGAAAAAGCACGGGGGCGAATGATTGCCGTTCGAGGACTTGCTGGACGAGGCGTCGACGGCGGCATGAAGCCATTCGCGCCCTGGGCAGCGGTTCGGCTCGCAGCGTGAGGGCCGTCGACGAGTCACGTACACGATACCACGATTCTGAATGGATGGAACGCGAGTTTACGATGCAGATGCACCGCGCACGGCGACACGCCTGGCTTTCTCGTGATGCTACTAGCGATAATCCGTCCCGGCATTGAAATCGAAATCGACGCCTCCCTCACTCCCGCCTCGAGGACAATGTCTCGAGCGCAAAGCATGGGAGAAGTCAGATAAGATACAAAGTGCACACAGACGCACGCCCGAAGCATACAACACGTACACAGCAAACCAGATGGCAAGCAGGCCTTGCTCAACAGCAGGCCCGGATGAGAGAGGAGGAGAGGCTCAGCCGCACAAACCGGCTCATGGCGCCAAGCAATCCACGGCCGACCTTAACCTTAAGCTTATATCAAGCCACCTCTGTCCCCCTTCCCCCCTCCCTGCAGCTAAAACGGAGCGGCCGGCTCGGAGTCGTTGCCGGCCAGGGACAGGGAGAGGAAGTGGCGGAAGTGCATGCGGTCGAGGCGGCTGGCGTCGACGGCGAACTCGGCGCGCGGGAACCAGTCGTCCAGACGGCCGGCGGGCCGCCCGCGCGCCGGCGGCAGCGGCTCGGCGTCGCGGCCCAGCAGCATCAGCGCGACGGCCGTGCCGCTCAGCC
>NJEV01000377.1:0-21568 GCA_002591385.1 Cordyceps sp. RAO-2017 | reverse complement strand
AAAAAAAAAAAAGGAAGAAGAAGAGAGATAAGCTTGCTCGGCCGGCATCGACAACGGCCCTCTTGATCCCTGCCGCAGCCGCCTCCTCCTTCGGGGAGGCCTGGCTCCAGAGATGCCTGATGCGGTAGGTCGGCTTGCTCCCCCTCCCCCTGCGCGGAGATAGCGGACGCGCGCCCTCCCCTTTCTGCCGCTTGGCCTGCACGCACACAGACATACAGATGGACTGACGGACATGCCTGTTCGGGACACCGCCCGCCGCGGACACGTCGCCGGGGTGGGCGCGCGGGACCAGCTCCGGCCGTCGGAGCTGCGCCGACGCTGGAAGGGGGGGGAAAGCAAGGAAGGGAAGGAAAAAAAAAAAAAAAAAGCTCCGGCCGACCGAGCCGGGTCCCGTTGGTCCCTCCCCCGGGCGCCGTAACTCGTCTGGGGAGGTGGCCGGGTGCGGGGGCGCCGACGTTGCAGCGGCCGAGAGCTGGCCGTCGTTGCGCAGTGTACGTATGTATGCCTCTTCTCTTTTCCTCCGTCTCTGTCTCTCTCTGTCTCTGTCTGTGCTCCCTACGTGCTACTCATCTACCAAGACAGAGCCCGTCGAGCCCCCGGGGTCGGGGCCGCTCCCTGCACACACGTGCTCGATACCGCAATGACGTGACACAGTGGACGACAGACAGCCCTGGGACTCCCCCTCCCCCTTTTCCCCTGCGCCGCCCCCGACCCAGAAAGCGCCCCAAGTGTCCGAAGTGAGCCCCGGTTTGCACCTCGCCTGCTCTACCGCTTCCCGCTGACGCCCCCAGTCCAAGTCCTGTCCCTGCCGTCGTCGACGTCGACCGCTCTGCTTTGCCTGCTGCCGGGAAAGGCCGGATGGATGGGGAGACGTCTGGCCAGGGGAGGGGGGGGACGAGCGAGACGATGCTGCCTGGTCGTCTCCCTACGGCCGCACCGTCCTCTCCCAGCCTCATTGCACCTCGAGCTGCCTGCTCATGCCCAGCCCGACAAGCTCCAGCATGATGGGCACCAGGGCCGTGGCGAAACAGGCGATCCCTGCACGCGCGTCAGTCCTGTCCGGCTCTGGACCGAGCCTGTCTCGCCTTCTCGACTCACCTGCATACACCACCAGCTTCGTCACCACCTCCACGTCGTACCTCACCCGCGGCCTCACCAGCCGCAGGAACATCTCCTTCTCTTCCAGCTCCTGCGCCTCCGGCTGGCAGCTTCCGTTGGCCGCGACCCCCCCGTCCGCCGGCGGCGCCTCGACGGCATCGCCGTTGCCCACCACCTTGTCGCTCTCGTGCACCTCGTGGACACCGGCCGGCTTCTGCGCCCCGGACGCCTGCGCCCCCTTGCCGGACCGGTCCTCGTCCTGGCCCCCGCCGAGGTCGGGGCCCGGCTTGCCGCTGTCGATGCTCTCGCGCCGTCGCCGCTCCCGATACGCCAGCGTCTCGTACGCGTCCGCCGCGCTCTGCGGCCCGATCGAGACGGACCGCCCGCGCGTCGTCGGGTGGCGGATGCTCTCCACCATGCGCGGGAAGTCGGACGCCTTGGGGAAGAGCGTGTCGAGCCGGGACCCCGGCGGGACCGACTTGTACTCGCTGGCCGGCGTGAAGAAGCGCCGCGGCAGGCTCCAGCCGACGTGCTCCAGCAGCCGGAACAGGTACGGCAGCAGCTTCAGCAGCGCCGGCTTCATCGTCTCGCGCCACAAAAAGATGACGAGGATGCCGAGCGCCAGCCTGGCCACAATGACCCACCAGCCCAGCGGCGCCACGTCGAGGCCGTTGTCGCCGTGCGCGTGCGTCTCCCACGGGTCGCCGGGGATCTTGCCGTACGTCCACGTGCCGAGCTCCAGGCCGATCAGCACGCCGGCGAAGGCGACGCTGTCGTCGAAGCAGGGGCAGTCGTCGGCCGGCTCCGGGTGGATCCGCACCAGGACGACGATGACCAGGCCGGCCAGCAGGGGCGCGAGCCAGGTGCCCGAGTGCATGTAGGCGTCCAGGGGCGGGCCGTAGCTGAACTCGAGCCAGCCGATGCCGGCGCCGGTGAGCGAGCCGACGATGATGTCGAGGAAGCCGTGCATGCCGCAGTACAGCCGGCCGAAGACGATGGAGGCGGCGTAAAAGTACGACAGGGCCTCGAGGACGAGCTTGGCCGTCGCCGAGAGCCGGCTTTCGGGGCTGTGCAGGATGAGGAGCGCATAGACGGCGACCGAGACGGCGTTGGCGCTGTGCGTCGACGGGAAGCCGTACTCGAGCGCCGCCGACCCCGACATGGTGATGCGGTGCAGCGGCGGCGACAGCGGCCGCGGCAGGGAGAACAGGTCCTTGGTGAAGCCGGTCCAGAAGACGCCGAGGGCGAGGATGTGGACGAGCCTGGCAGGTACAGTCAGCGCGCGCCTCGGCATCGTCGAGCGAGGCCGGCCGGGAACATACCCCTTTCCGAACGAGGCGTATCCGCACCAGAACAGGATCGGCAGGCCGATCATGAAGAAGGTGTGCGTGCCCAGGTTGGCCGTGATGGCAAAGTAGCTGTCGAGCGCCGGCGTGCGCAGTTTCTCCTGCATCGCCGCCAGGTAGGGCGTCTCCCAGCGGATCAGGGGGAGCATCTTCTGCCGCAGAGCGTAGCGCCACGGCGGCAGCGCCCTCTTGTCTGGCCGGCAGACGTCAGCACCCGGGAGCCAGGACAGGGCCGAGCGAGGGAGATGCGAGGCCGAGGGCAGCGACGGCACTCACAGTGGTCGAGGCTCCTGAGCCCCGCGTCGGGAACATGGTCAGGCTTGGGCTTGGCGGGCGAAGCATCCTCGCGTCGCGCGTCGTTGCTCATGGTGGAAATCGCAGGCGATGGGCGGCGCGGTCGTGGGCGCAGAAGGGGACGTCCAAGGGTCGCGAGTCGCGCTCTGGGGACGCCGACATTGAGCGACGAGAGGCAGCCGGCGCGACACCCAGCGGCATGCGGCAAGGACCGGCGGCGGCTTGTCGTCGTCCCCTCCCCCCTTTTCTCTTCTTCCTTTCTTTCTGTGCAATATGCGTCGAGCGCCGGGGGCGACAATGGCCAAGGAACGATGACGAGAGAGGCCAGGGGAAACGAAAAAGGAGAGAGAGACGACAGGCGGCAGCCCGTCTGCACGACAAGAATTTTTTTTTTGCCAAGGGGAGGAGGTCGCTCGAGATGGCGCGGAAGATGACGCGAGGCGCCGATGAGGATCCCCTGGCAGCGGGCGGCGGCTAGTGGCAGGCTGGCTGGCGCAGCAGCGGCGGCAGGTACCCACCCAGCTTAACCGAGGCTCCCAACCCCGAAAAGTGGTACTACAGGTAGAGGTACTCTGTACTCCAGTACAAAGCCCGCTGGAGCGACTGGATGATGTGCCGGCAAGACCTGCGAGACAGGCGGCCGAGGCGCTGCTGCTGCTGCTGCTGCCACACTGCGCGCTCTGACAGGGGCGCGCCAGTAGGAATCGCAGCAGTAGGTTCCATGTTGGCGCTGGGCCGCTGCAGCATTTCATCTTATGCTGGCAATGTGTGTGGCGGTAGATTCGTCTGTACATACATGCAGATATACATACATACATACGTATGCGGGTGCGTACCTGCGCAGGTTGGCATGCCAAGTCCAGCAAGGCCAGCGGGGCCAGCAAATGACGCCAAGGAGGCAAACTGCTTGGTTTCTGCACCCAATGTAGCACCGCCAAAGTCCCCGCCTACATCATCACCACCCATCACCGGCTGGACCCTGCCTGGCTGGCCCCAGATGCCGAGGTACCCGTCGTTCCGGCTCCCGGGCCCCCGACCACCATCTCTCGACGCCAGGCAATCGAAACGCCGCCTTAGTAAGCAGCCTTTTCGACGGTGCCCACGAGTCGAGACGGCATCCATCGCCGGTTGAAGCGGACGCCGGCCTCAGCAGAGCGACGACAGACAAGCCACGCAAGCAAGCCCCGACCCCGTGCCGTCTCGTACGCGTGCGCCACCACCCAGCAGAAAGGCGGGGACGGGAGAGGGGGCGCGTCTCGATGCCGGCCGCCGAGCGTCGCCGTCGCACCACCGAACCCCGCCCCACCGAGACGAAGCCGCCCTCCTCGCCATCCTCTCCCTCTCGCGACTCGTCCCGGCCATGGCGGCGCCCCTCCGCCTCGCGGGCCAGCATTGCGCCGTCGTCGGCGCCACCGGCACCATCGGCGCCCACATCGCCTGCGCCTTCGCCCGCCACGGCGCCGTCCTCTCCCTCCTCGGCCGCTCCGCCCTCGACGCCCGCCCCCGTCTCGAGCCCGAGCTCGCCGCCTCTGCCCCGACGGACGCGCCGCCCGCGCACAGGTTCCTGCGCCTCGACGTCTCCGACCCGGCCAGCATCAAGCATGTCTTCGGCCCTCCGGTGAGACGGGCGCGCCCCAGATACTACAGATATCCCCTTCCTCCTCCCTGCTCTACCCTCCCAATTCCCGTCGTAGCCTCGCCTCCTGCGTACGGGACGACGGGAACGAGCCGGCCACTGGCTGACACGGCCGGGTCGGACGACTTTGTCGCGACAAAACAGGCTCCGGACGCCACGGCCGTCGGACCGGTTGACGTGCTCGTCAACTGCGCCGGCGTCTCGCAGACGACGCTCTTGAGGCGCACCCCCGACGCCGAGCTGGCCGCCATCGTCGACACGAACCTGCTCGCCGCCATGCTGGTCTGCAAGCACGCCAGGCTTCGACCCCACGGTGCGTCCGTCGCCGACCGCTCTCCCCTCCAGCGGACCCTCTCTGACCGGTCCCCCAACGCAAAGGATGCATCATCAACGTCTCGAGCCTCATGGCCAACAGAGGCGGCATCGGGGCCACGGCCTACGCAGCCTCCAAGGCCGGTCTTGTGGGTATGTGCTTCACGTAAAAAATCGTCTCAAGTCGTTTCTACAACAGGCCTATCTGCTTGTGCTTGTTGTTGTCGTCCTCCTCAAACCCCTTGCTGCCTGTACACTGTATGCGGTCGAGCGCTGACGCCGCGCCCTCTAGCCTTCACCCGTGCTCTTTGCCGTGAGATGGCCGCCCGGTCTATTCGTGTCAATGCCCTTTTGCCGGGATGGGTCGAGAGCTCCATGTGGAATCGTAGGTGCACGCCGATCCCGGCCACCCTTCTCCTGCTCCCTAGTCGTCGCAAAACCTCCGTCGTGCTAGCCAACCTGACTCGCCATAGACCTGAAGCCGGAGCTCAAGGAGGCCTTCCTCAAAGACACTCCGCTCAACCGTGTGGCCCATCCGGCAGAGGTCGCCGATGCGGCCTTGTTCCTTGCGTCTAACCGTTTCGCCAACAATTGCGTCCTCAACCTCGATGGAGGCTTGAGTGCAGCTTGAGCGGTCCCGCCCAACTTTCCGCTCCTCTCAAAGCCCCGCCTTCAGTCGTCGTCGATGACGATGGCGCCACCGGCGTCGTCCACGACGACGACGTCATCCGCCCTCGTCTCCATCACTTTTGCCTTCTTCGCCGGCTGCTTCTCGTCATCGGCATGCGGTCGCTTGGCGCCCTTGAGCTCTGCCTCCGGCGTCGCATCGAGACTGTGTTTACGTCCATTCTTCTCATGGCTGTCGCCATTGGCCTCCGCTGGCGTCGGCTTCGGTTTCCGCGGTATGTCGGGACGGTCGACAAACAAGGCTTTGGCCGGCGTTGCCAACCCCTCCGAAGTGCTGGAACTTGTCAGCTCTGCTTCTTGCTCTTGTTCCTTCCCTGCATCGGTGACGGCATACCCATCCTGAATGTCGAGCACAATGTTCACACATGGGTTTTCCTCATCCTCGTCGATGACCGTCAGGAAGCTGCCGTGGTTGATGCCTTTTTTTTCGAGTTAGTGCACGCCCCTGGCCCGTTATCAATATCATTTAGGAATCATACCGAGATCGGATAGCTTCTTGGTGAGGTTGTCGGTCTCGTCGACGTCATATAGAATGCCGACGTCGTTGCTCACCACAAACTCCTTCTCGCCAAAGCCGAGCTCGCCCTTGACGACGTCCTCGACGACGTTGTTGAGCGTCGCGTGAGCCAAATCGACGCCGATACTAATGTTGACCACGCCGCAGACTGGGCACTCTGGGTTGGGCTCCCGAGCTCTGTCGGGCGCCAGCAACCTCGCCGAACCAAACGGGGTCAGGAACACCTACAACACGTCAGCACATCCACCTACACGCATCTAGGCGCAAGCCATTTCCGTGCAAGAGCAGACGACCCACCTCCTTTGCCTGTGCATATTCCCCCTGAAGAACCTTGAACGACTCGAGGACACAGAGACCTGCGACGATCGCATTCGTAGTGGCGATGGCGGGAATGATGTTGCCTGCCATCTGCTTGATGTCGAAGCGGGACTTGCGGTCGATGCCGAAGACGGTAGACCGAATGTTAGCGCTCGCGGCCACGAAGTCTAACGTGTCCAGGTCGTCCTTGTCGAAGGAAATGATGGGCTCGGCGACCGACGGCTCCTTGTTCTTCTTGAGCTCGAGCATGCGCTTGCTTAGACGGTCGAGACTGTCGTTGAAGACGACCAGGCTCTCCTCCAGTGACCACACCCTCTGGTCGTCGTTCAAGATTTCATTCTTGGACGCCAACGCCTCGCCAGCTTGGCTCATGACGGTCTCGTGCTTGAGCGGCTCCGGTGGCCGTCTCGATTTCCACATCTCTTCAACGGACCGTAGGCGTTCGATGTCCTTGCTAAAGACCTTGTCGAACAGCATCTGCGGGAATTCATCCGTGCCCACAGCCTCCCGGATCTGCTGGAGTTCTTTTGATTCCTTCTTCAACTCCTCTATCTCTTGCGCTGCTCCGCTCGTTAGCAATGTGCCTTGGACGCTATCCAGGGGGGAAAGAGGCCCAACGAACCGTTGTCCGCATCGGACGAGTGATCAAAAGCCGATGCATCCTCGCTGGTGGCGAAGATCTCGCTGTGCACTCCTGTCAGCAGTCGATCCGCAAAACCTCTCACGCTCAAGCACGTACTTTAAAAGATAGCTCTTGGCCCAAACGATGCAATGAATCGGCTGGCTGGGGGTGCTCCGAATCGTGCAAATGGGAAAGGACTTGGGGGTCTCCTTGGGGCTGCAGTCGTAGCAAGCCGTGACGCCCTTCTTGATCACTTGCACCTGTCCGTTGAAGCCGGAGGTGCCGCTCTCGATGAGCGGCACGTCGGCGGCGAGGCACATCCTGTTAACGTGGCGGCGGGCCTCCAAATTGTCCAAAGCATTGTAGGCGATCTTGAACTGGCGGAACCAGGACACGTTGAACTGGGAATCTTTGATGTTGGCATGGTGTGCGACGATGTCGACGTTTGGGTTGAACTTCTGGGCGGCTTCTTTGGCGACCTGTCCGTTATTAGCTTCTTCCCGGCTCGATTCAAGTTGGCTGGACGCGAGATACACGCACCAGGGCCTTGGACTTCTTGATGTGCTCCTTGCGGAATAGGAACTGGCGATTGAGGTTGGAAAGATCGATCGTGTCGAGGTCCACGACGTGGATCTCGCCGAAGCCTGTAAGAACGAGATCTTTGAGCAGCTCGCAACCGATTCCACCGGCGCCGACCATGAGCACGCGTGCCTAAGATAGCAAACGAGGTCAGTCTCTTGGTTGACGGGGTCAATGCTGCCAGCTCCTCTTTCCCAAGTCGCTCCTTGGAGTGAGGCAACAACGAGGTCAAGAAAGGGAGCGACGCAGGCGCAACCGGTGCCTATCGAGCTCGACTTACCTGCTTCACGGAGGAATTGAGCGAGATTCCCAGTGACTGGTGGTTGTATCGATCGCGCGCCATGACCTTGGATCTCTGCAGCAGAGGCGCACTCGACGCGTTATTGGACGGAGGCTGCGCCTGCGAGGGTTGCGGTTGCGGTTGCGGTTGCTGTAGCGGTAGCGGTTGCTGTTGCTGCTGCTGTAGCGGTAGCGGTTGCTGTTGCTGCTGCTGTAGCGGTTGCGTTTGCTGTTGCTGCTGCTGTAGAGTTTGCGTTTGCTGCGACGGCTCTTGTTGTTGCTGCTCTTGTGCGGGCAAGGCGGCTGCTGCAGCAGCCAACGACGTAGGAGCGGCAGCTTGAGCATCAGGTGTCGCCACAGCTGTGGCAGCTGCCGGGGCCGAAGCTCGGCCTGGGTTCTCGGCAGCGGCTTGCGCCTCCATGGCCGTCGTCAGTTGGCGAGGGCTGCGAGAGGCGAGGCGGGTGCAGGCGGCAGTTGGATCAGGGAGCGATGCGGTGCATGCGGCGAGATGGAAGCTCTGGACAGGCCGGCTGAGGTAAAGAAAGAAACCGGGCAGCTGACGATGCCAAGCGAACGGGGGCTGCGGCTTGCGATGCCGACGGCCGGCTGGCATCCAATTGGATGAGGTCAGCGGGTTCCGGGATTGAGCCTCCAGGGTCCGTGCGGGAAAAAGCTGCCGCCTCCCATTGGCCGCCTTGCCATCCCTCCTGAGGACGACCCCCAACCTGGATCGTGCAGAAACGTTCACGCGTCTTTGGTCTTGGTCTTCCTCGGGGCCATTGAGAAAAGGGACAAGAGTCTGCATGAATTAACCCTTTGCCACGATCGAGCAAGAATTGGAACAAAAGGCTGCTTCTTCCTCTTCCTCTGCCCGTCCGCCTACCCGTTCCAGCGACGTGTTCGTTCTTCAATCCCTCTATTTGGGCGGCCGCAGCCCCTACCAACGGCCTGAGGGTGGAAAAAAAAAATATCCATTTACACAAGGTAGGTAGAGAGGGTTTGCGCAGCTTGTGTTAAACACTCGAGTTTTCTCGCATCTGCATCGACCTTTTGTGCAAGTCGCGGCAGCACGCCTGCATCTGTCTGCCACACTGCCCAAGTCCACTGAAAGTCCACTGAAACTAGGTGCTCCCAGCTCGGGCCCTGCACAGTGCGCACGGTACCTGCCGTCCTCGTAGAGGCCTTCTGCTGGATACTTGCCATCTACCTGGGCGTCTCACTGCAACTTGCCTGGTGCACGCACTGACTGCACTCATTGACTGGGCGCAGGCGCCCGACGACCACTTACTTTCGCTTCAGACTCCAACCATCGCAACCACTCCCCTTCACCTTTCAGCCCAGTGCTCGCTCTTTAAGGATCGCGGAGGGAAACAAAAAGAAGAAGATCCGCTTTCTCCATTTCTTTCTGCTGTTCGTCAGAGGACGAGGCCGGACCGACAGAGACCGAGCCTCACCGCCATGTCCGACGATGAGGCCGACCCGGAACTCCTGGCCCTCCTCCGCCAGCACCTCCAGGGCAAGCTGAGCATAGAAGAGGAGCCCGAAACCGGGGTTCTCGAAGGCGCCGAGTACGTCTACGACAACGGCATAGACGTCGCCATCGACATGCGCTCCACCAAAAACGCTGCCCACAGCATCCATCTCCAGATGCAAGACAAGGGCTACTCGACGGCCACCTGGTCCGAGCATGAGCTGCATCCCAAGTCCAAGGACGAGGACACGCTTGCCTTCATCTTCACCATGGACCTGCTTAACTTCTCCTTCTGGTCCGAGCTCCCGGACGACGAGAGGTTCGCCGTCGAGTACCGGGGGAAGCTATGGAAGGGCTACTGGAGCCTCGTCGCTGCACTCCAGCGAGCCTTGGACGACGGTCAGTCATCCGTCCCTCCCCGGCGCCTTGCTTCTCGTCGCCGCTTCTGGTCTTTCATCTGATAAACACAAGGCGTTCCCATCACCGATCCGCATTTCTGGCAGAGTGAGGACGAATGCAACCTGGACTCTATGCGCCACGTCTTTCGATCCTGCACCGACGAGGAGATGCCCATGCTGCGGGAGCGCTTGGATTGCCTGAGAGAGTGTGGCAGGGTTCTTTACGAGGTAACTGCCCTGCCCTTCCCTCGCTCCCCCGGCAGAGCAAGGGTCTGACGTCGCATAAAGCGGTACGATTGCTCTTTTGCCAAAGTCATCTCCACCGCCGGCGGTTCAGCAGCTCGCCTCGTCAATCTTCTAGCCCGGGACTTCCCGTGCTTCCGCGACGAGCACGTCTTCAACGGGCGGTCCAAGCCCGTCCGCTTACTCAAGCGGGCACAGATCCTCGTCGCCGACGTGTGGGCATGCTTCCAGGGTGTATCGTACGGCAAGTTTCGCGACATCGACAAGATCACCATGTTTGCCGACTACCGCGTGCCGCAAATCCTCATCTCCCTGGGCGCCTTGTACTGTTGCCCGCCCTTGGTGGCCGCCATCAAGGACAAGCGACTGATCGAGAGCGGAAGCCACTGGGAGGTGCAGCTCAGAGGTAAGTCCCGCCGGCACCGTTGTTGCAGGCGGCGAGGCTGACCCGTTGCAGCGTGCAGCATCTGGTGCGTGGAGCTGATTCGCAGGGAAATCCTGCGGCAGCATCCCAGGACAAAGGTCAACGCTATACTCATAGACTTCTTCCTGTACGACACGATGCAGGAACTAGAGGCACAGGGCCAGGCAGCATTGCCCCATCATAGAACGAGGAGTATTTGGTACTAGAATTGCCGACTAGACATATACAATGTAGAGAGAGACACACAGCTGATAGTTAGATTTACAATGGGAAAACATTACCGACTAGATACATACAATGTATAGAGACACGCAGCCGATGGTCAGATTAACAATGGGAAAACAAAAAGTATCCTGGCTTACAGGACAGAGTCTCTCGCTCAGTATGTCACTTTTTTTTCTAGCGTGAGAAGTAGGTATCAGAGGCATAACACATAGAAAGAAGCCCATCAAAGTCATTCCGCCGTCCAAACGCCCCAGCAAGTCCGAAAGTAGAGAGAGCAAAGACAGCATATCAGCAGCATGCATTCGTCATGAGTGAATCTCCATTACGTGCTCACAGTGATGGAGTTCAGGATCTCGTCCATCTGCGTCGTCTCCATCGCTCTTCGCCCCGCCTGTCCATCCTTCAAAAGGGCGGCGAGGACTTCGATGGGCGGATTCAAGCCGAGGCGCTCCGCCCTCAGCCACCGCTTCGTCCGGCTCATTCCGATGCAGGGCTGCAGCGCGAACGGACCCGTCAGCACGGCCCGCCCGAGAAGTGTAACAGAAAAAAAAGGGGGGGGGTCGACTCACCCCGTACTGCGAGCTGACGTCGAAATAGCGCAGCACCTTCTGGCTCACATCCAGGTCTTGTTGGTGTACCCGCGGCGCCTTGCGCTGGCGCTCGAGCGAGCGCCAGTATCTGCCGATCTGGGCGTCGCTGATGCCCTCGGCCCGCAGCTCGGCCTCAGACTTCTTCTCCGCCTCTTTGGGGGCGGGCTCCACGTCCGACTCGAACTCGACGTGGTCGTCCTCGGCCGCGGCCGCTTCGGACTCAGGCTTGGCGGGCGGCAAGACGACGACGGCCTTCCTGCCGTCCCGGGGAACGCTCTTGGTTACGCGGCCCGTGAAACTTATCGTGGACTGGCCCCTGGTCGGGCCGGGCCGGGCCCGGGCTCCGCCTGTTGACCGCCTAGTGGTGGGCATGGTGGGAGGGTGAGGGCGGATGTAGGGAGGGGTTGGCGGTTCGTGGATGGGAAGCGGCGGGGACGCGGGTCTTCAGAGATGCACAGGTCGTGGCTGGCCGTTTTCAGGTGAGGGTAAGGCGGTTGTTGTGTCCTGTCTGGCTGGGTGCTTCATTAGGTTGAGGTCGAACGGCTAGGTCATGACGGAATGTTCGACGGTTTGGCGGGGCAACGCGAGATTGGTACGAGGACACGTGACTCGTGGGTATCAGGCTCTCTCTCAGCCGGCCATGATGGCGAGGTAATATTTTGGAACCAACTAAGCTTTCATTCCATTCGGCTTGTTTATCTAGCGAATTTCTCATCCAGAGCGATTGCAGCGCTTTCTCGCTGCTTGGCATCAATGAAATCAAGAGGGGTCGTAGAGCCGTGTGCGCATCTAGCCGCCCGTGGCCTCGCGGTAGAACGACAGGCTCTTGTTGGCGCCGGCCGCGCAGAACATCTCGCTCCGGCCGGTCTTGGGCAGCCACCTGGCGGCCCAGAGTGCCTTGTCCGTCTCGCTGTGGGTGGCGACGCAGACGCTGCGCTCGATGGACCACACCTTGACCTTGCCGTCCATCGACCCGCTCAGCAGGTACTCGCCGGTCGAGCTCCAGTCGATGGTGGTGATCCAGGACGAGTGGCCGGTGAGGTTGCCGACGTGCTCGCCGTGCTTCATGTCGTATAGGGCGATGATGCCGGCGTCGCCCGCGGCCGCGAGCCGGCTGCTGCCCGGGGAGAAGGCCACGGCCCGGACGGGCTTCACCAGGCCTGTTCCCCCCCTCACCCGATCAAAGCGTCAGCCCCTCGCGGTTCTTTTCTCCCAGCCCGCCGGGGCCGCGGCGCGTGACCGACCTGAGAGCGAGTACAAGATGCGGCCGGTGTCGTTGTTGAAGACGTAGACGGCGCCGTTCTGGTGGCCGCTGGCCGTGTAGCGGCCGTCCCTGCTCAGGTCGACGCACATGCCGAAGCTGCCGGAGCCGGCGCTGCCCGTCTCGTACTCCTGGATCTTGGGGCGCTTCTCGTCCGCGACGTCCCAGACGTTGACGCGCCCGTCGTTGGTCGTGCCGGCCAAGTAGGCGCCGTCCTCGCTCAGGGCCAGCGCCCAGGCGTCGCCGGCCCGGGCCGCGGTGCCGGAGCCGGCGACGTCGCCGTCGCCGCGCCACTCGCCCGTGTCGCCGTCCAGCGCCCAGACCCGGACCTCGCCGCCGAAGCCGGCGCTGGCGGCGACTCTGCCATTCGCCGACGTGCAGATGTGGTGGCAGCCCAGCTTGTGGGCGTCGGCGATGGACTGCTTGAGCGGGAAGGCAGGATCCGTCGTGTCGTGCACGTGGATCGTCGACGAGCCGCTCGCCGACAAGACCGCCCTAGGCGTGGTAGCCAGGCAGAAGATGTCCGTGATGTGGGCTGCCGGCCTTCCTCGTCAGTGCCTGGCCTTTGCGCTCTCCGAAGCCGGCGGAGCGGGTAGGCGGCGGGGCTGCAAGATCTGGAGAGCCTGACCGTTGTCCACGGTGTGCGTGGTCAAATACTGCTTGGACTGTGGAGCTGCGTCAGCTCCCGACCTGGTTCGCCACGTAGAGAAGCCCTCACCATGGTCGGATGCCGAACGAGCGTGAGCCGCCCGGAATTGGACTGTTGTGTGCAGAGTCACGATGGTTGGCTGTGGTGGGGGGGTTTTTTTTTCTGATGCCGCAATCGACTGACTGACTACCAGGTGGAAGATGCCCGCTGGCAAACAACCTCTCGCCACGACGCCGCCGGTGCCAGCATATCGATGAAAGCTACATCAAGCAGAACTCTTGTTTCGTAGTACCCCATGATACTGTTGCAATTGGGAAACGCGTGAGGCCTTCGGCACTCCAATCATGACTCCATCAACGACTCTCTGTCCGCCGCTACATGCAGTCGGTCGTTCGTCGTGTTTCCCGTCACAGGCCGGCCAGCACGAGGCCAAAATTGAGCATGTTCTTTTTATTTTCTCGTCCACAGTTTACACGCGGCCCAGCCGAGCCCAACGCCGGAGGAATGCATGACCCAGCAGGTTCTGGGCCGTAGAATACAGAGCCTTCAACCCAAAGCTCGCAGCACGCCCTTCGCGAGACGCACAAGACCGTCCCGACTTTCAGACTGGCTTTTGATTCGCACCGTCTTCGCGCCATATACTTCTCATGTCTGGGGATTCGGTCAGCATCGCAAGGTGATACTGTCCAGCGCAAAACCGACAACGTGTTTCTCACCCTCAAGGCATTTTTGGCAAAGCCGATGTGATCTCTTGACCTCTCCGCAGCCGGGACACGAGCATAGACCGTTGACGTCCTTGAGCGCCTTTCCCGCCATCTGCCTGTGCCTCCTGCGGGAGTGTGACACCTTCTTCTTGGGCACGGCCCGCAAGACCGACTCCCATATGTCGTCCAAGGTCGGTAGGTTGAGGCTGATGCCGGGGAACGCAACAGAGAGGGGGAGCAGGAGGCGCGGGCCGACGAAGCGGGCGCACAGGGTCGACCAGCGCGAGGAGGAGAGGATGGACGGGGCCACCAGGCGCGGCACGAGAGATGTCGCGGCGACGGCTGCCATGGCGAACGGTCCGTCGCAGCTCCGGGCGCGGCTCGAGTCGGGCGGCGGCGGCGGCGGCGGCGAGGGTCCAGCAACACTGCGCGAGCAAGTCGAGGCGCTGCGTGCGACGAAATTGCGGCGGCGGCGGTGGACAGGGCGGATCGTCGGCTCTGTCTCAAAGGGCAAATTCTCGCTGCCTCTCCGTCCTGCCCACCGACGGCTATCCAATTCTGGAGGGCCTCCCGACCGCATGGCAGAGCCTCGCCGGCGGGCCAATGGTAGGCCCGTGGCGCACGGACGGTGGGCTGGCTGGCCAATGGCCGGCACCCACGCCGACGCCCGCTCTTTGATTTGCCCTGCACCACAGGCCACTGCAGGCGCCTTTAGGGCGGTACCTGCTGTCGGCGGTGCCTGGAGCGGCCGGGCAGGTACCCTCCACGGCTGCTTGGCGCCTTGCTGTCGCCTGCTGCCGCGTCCCGCCCGCCCCTTTCCAGGTCGACGCACCTGCCAAATTACCCCTAGCCGTCCGGCAGTAGTGACCCAGGCCAGAAAAGTCACCCCTTCATTCCCCGGACCTCACCGCGTTACCGCCCGCCGCCCTCCAGCTTCGACCTCCCATCCTTCTGCTACGTCGCCCCTCGCCTCCGTCGTCGTCGCTCGCGCATCTCTTTTCCCGCCTTCGCAGCTCTACTCCAGTCGTTTCTTGGAACAACCAGGCCTGAGGAGGACGTCGCTCCCAGACGAAGAATCATCCTTTTCGCGCGCCCTCGCAACCCCCTCCTCCCTCGCTCTCTGACGCCGAAAACCAGCCGTCAAAAATGGCCACCATGCCCCCGAGCACCATCTTCCCCAACACCCATGTCGGCTTCGACAGCATCACGAACCAGATTGAGAAGAAGCTGTTGAAGCGCGGCTTCCAATTCAACGTCATTTGCGTCGGTAGGTCGCACTTCCTGCGGCTCCCGCGCACGGCTGCCCACCCGTCTGCATTGAGCTACCCGTTACTTACCTCACCCACCACGCAGGCCAGACTGGACTGGGCAAGTCGACCTTGATCAACACCATCTTCGCCTCGCACCTCATCGACTCCAAGGGCCGCATGCAGCCCGACGAGCCCATCCGCTCCACCACCGAGATCCAGGCCGTCTCCCACATCATTGAGGAGAACGGCGTCCGACTGCGGCTCAACATCGTCGACACCCCCGGCTACGGCGACCTGGTCAACAACGACCGGTGCTGGGACCCCATCGTCAAGTACATCAAGGACCAGCACTCTGCCTTCCTGCGGAAGGAGCTCACGGCCCAGCGGGAGCGTTACATCCAGGACACGCGCATCCACTGCTGCCTCTTCTTCATCCAGCCCTCTGGCCACTCGCTCAAGCCCATCGACATTGTTGTCCTCAAGAAGCTGTCCGATGTCGTCAACGTCGTGCCCGTCATCGCCAAGGCCGACACGCTCACCGCCGACGAGCGCCTGGCCTTCAAGGAGCGGATCAAGGAGGAGTTTGCCTTCCACAACCTCAAGATGTTCCCCTACGATAATGAAGAGTTTGACGAGGAGGAACGCGCCTTGAACGGCAAGATCAAGGTACGTCTCACGCAGCGCTTGTAGCCGACGAGCCTGCCGCTGACGGGAGCAGAGCCTGGTCCCCTTCGCCGTCGTCGGCTCGGAGAAGTCCATTATTGTCAACGGGCAGCAAGTCCGCGGCCGCCAAAACAGGTGGGGCGTCATCAACGTCGAGGACGAGAACCACTGCGAATTCATCTACCTGCGCAACTTCCTCCTCCGAACCCACCTTCAGGACCTCATCGAGACCACCTCGCAGACCCACTACGAGACCTTCCGTGCGAAGCAGCTGCTGGCCTTGAAGGAGAGCAGCGCGCACGGCGGTGCCAGCAGCCGGCCCATCAGCCCCGCCGCCGACCGGGAGCTGAGCCGCAGCTCGCAACGGATGGCTATGAATGGCTACTAGGACAAGACACGAGCTTGATTGGTCTCTTCATCATTTGTTTGCGGGGGGAGCAACGGCGTCTCCTGGCAGCCACGGTGCTTGCAGCCGCCGCCTTTTTTTCTTTTTTTTTTTTCGTTGAACCCAACATTCGTCACGGGTCGGGCGGAGCATCCGGCTCTGATATACCTGGTCTGGAAACAAGACAGTATCTTGTACGGGCTATCCAGGTTACGACTTGCGGGGGAAACAAAAACAGGCCTCTTCTCATGCCAGTAAGGGGAGGAGGGTAGTGGCGGCGAGGGCCGGAAGTCGACTGGCAGATGGCGTGAGCGCGGTTCCCTCTTGATCGGCTGTCCGGCTCGGGTCTGGAATCGGCGACGTCGGCGTGCTGCGACACTCCCTCGCGCCCAACCCGGCTGGATGTTGCTTACGCGTTTCGATTTGACTTTTTTTCCCGTCGTACACACAAGTCTCCAAGCTCACTTCTGTTACCATTTCCCCTTAGATTTTAATTCACACCGCACCTTGCACGCTAATATCACCACGGCCAGCTTTCGTCGATGGATAGAACGGTGGAGCAAGTGAAGATGTGTGTAGAAAGCCCTCGCTCAAAGTCGAGGGTTGGCGACGCCAACCGAGTTGCCGTCCGACGTAGCTGTGATCGCTCATGCTGCCCCAAAAAAGACTGGATGGCACTCGAGTTTCTGGTGGCTCGGTGCTCGGTACATCACTTCGTAACTCTTGGCTCTTGCTCTCTCTCCTTTCACAGTCGGAGCTGTGTGGTCAGTCCCGAGGCTTGAATACAAACTCTTCAAACTCGTTGTAGGCCTTTTCCAGGTCGTCGTTGACGATGACCTTGTCGTGGACGCCAGGGGTCTGGGAGTACTCGAGCTCGTTCCGGGCTTGGGCCAGCCTCTTCTGGATGCTCTCCTCCTTTTCGGTGCCGCGGCCCCGCAGGCGAGACTCGAGAACGTCGAGGGACGGGGGCGCGATGAAGACATAGCGGGCCTCCATGTCGGACTGCTTGATTTGCTTGACGCCCTACGACGAATCGCGCATGCCGATGGGAAGGATTCCCCCCTCCCCTCCCCTCCGCGCCCAGTCAGTGGCTACGAACCACACGTTACGAAGTCGAAGGGGCGGGGCGCCCCGGTAACGCACCTCCATCTCAATGTCGAGCAGGACGACCCTGCCCTTGCGGGTCTGGTCCTCGATGGTCATCTTGCTGGTGCCGTAGCGGTTGCCGCTGAACTTGGCGTGCTCGACGAAGCCGTCGCGGGCGATGAGGGCCTCGAAGGCGTCCATGGGGACGAAGTGGTAGTGGACGCCGTCGCGCTCGCCGTCGCGTGGCGCGCGCGTCGTGTGCGACACGGACAGACAGAAGGCGTCCGGGTGGCGCTCGAACAGGCGGTTGTACAGCGTACCCTTGCCGACGCCCGACGGGCCCGAGACGACGACGGGGCGGCGGTCGGGCGGCGGCGCTGCGGGGCAGAAACGTCCGTCAGCCGGGCGCCGGGGCGGGAGGGGAGCGGCAGGGGGTGGAGGACGGCGACGGACGACGGCTGGTGGTGGCCATGGCGCTCGAGAAGAGACGGAACGGGCGGGTTGTCGGGCTCGACAGGGCGCTTCTGGTTGTTCTGCAGAGCGAGGCTGTGAGGCGGGCGGGCATGGAAAGGCGGAGGCGAAGGAGAGAAAAGAGCGAAGGGAATAGGGGATGAAGAGCGAAAGAATGGTTTGGTCTCCTTTGATCGATTCGGCCAGGGACGAATTGCGCGCGCTCGAGGTTACATACCTTGGCGAGGAGGATTGGGGGTGCCGTGTATGTAAGAGTAGTAGTATTCCTTTGAGCCGTATTACGAAGTACGCGATAGAGCGACCTTGGTGGTCGAAGGCGGAGTGCGGCCCGGTGAGGGGCAATTTTTTTTTTTTTTTTTTTGTTTTTTTTGGTAGGATGAAACGGCGGCTTCCAGATGCCGAAATGCCCCCTGCAGCGCAGTGGAGAGGACAGACAGGAAGCGGCAGGCGGTGAGGTGACGGAGATGGGACGGTCGCCAGTGGAAGCGCCAGTACCTGGGATTACTCGATCCGGCAGGATCCGAAACGCAGCAGGAAATCATCCCCGCCAAGATCCCAGGCTTTTACATTATACCAATCCCTATTTCGGTCTACTGATGTATGTACATACATCTATGTACAGCCGTCAGGCTCGGCGCCGCAGACTGCCTGGCTCTCGCCAATCAGCATGCACGATGGAAGATTCCCTGGTCAAAAGGGGGCGCCTCCGTCGAGAGCCAGACGACGTTGGACCGGATTTAGCCTCGACTTCATTTCAACAAGCGAGATTCTTGCGACCGCCCAGTCTGCCTGTCGCCGTACGGGGGTCTCGTACGCGGTTGCGCTGGCGGCTCGTGCCTGAGCCCCACGAGGGTTACCCATATCTCAGTAGTATGTATGGACCTCCTTAGGCTGCCTACTGTATGTAGTATAGCTACTGGCTGGCTCGCCGTCCAACGTCACATCCCGACGTCGCTCTTCCGCGCCCGGCGGCCGGCGCTGAGGACGAGAACGACGTGCCGACCCGCTCAAGGCAAGCCGTGCCTGGACGGGCAAGGCGGGCGCCGGGGACGGGCTCGGATGAGAAAGCCAGCGGACAGACGACGCGTGCAATACCGCCGCGCGAGGTGCCGGGCACGGAATCAACGGTCTCACCATGACCTTGGCCGTCATTTGTCCCACGAACGCTCCCGCGCCCTCGTCGCAAGCAAAGTCGAGCCCGCCGGCCCATGTGGCACCGCAAACCCGTGCATCGGCAGTCCGCTGAGACAGCAAGCGACGAGCAACTGGCACAGAAGCGCAACAACAACATTGACGGGGAGGATGCGCGCCAGCGACGGGATCCTAGTGGGCAACTGGGCAGGCTGGTGTTCGGATCTGCAGCAGCTAGCCTCGAGGCCTGTGAATCCAAGCATCGCCAACGCGAATTGCCATGTCCTCTCTCTCCCTCTCCCTTGTCCTGCTTCTCCCCCCTCGGCCGCCTCGTCCGCCTGCTCCTTCTCCTTTCCCTTTTCTGCTTCCCCCATCGTCGTTCGCCTTCACTCTTCCGTCCCTCCTTCCCCGAAGCAAACACGCTCGTTTGCCCCACGCTCACTTGGGAACACTAATACGTTCTTGCCTTGCCTTTTTCGCTTTTCTATCCCATCTTTCCCTTCGAAAACAGACTGCCGCTCTTTCTCTGCCTTTGGGTAGGTTCCTTCCTCACGTGCCCTCGTTGCTCTCCATCGTACCACCGCAACAGCCCCAAGCGAAGGTCCAAAATCTCCTCCCGTCTTCTCTTTTTTTTTTTCTTCCTTTCTCCTCGACACCATTCACCCTCGCGAATTTCTTATCCTGCCAGGTGTTCATCGCTCGTCTCAACGGCCATGCTTGTAAGTCGACTTCCTCTCTCCTCAGGTGACCGGATGCGGGTGGGTATGAGAGAGTCAAAACAAAGAAAAAAAAAAGAAAAAACAAGCAAAACAGGGGCTGGTTGGTGCGGGAGGCACGGGGAGGGGCGAGGAGAGACATGGTTTGTTTCGTTTGAACTGGAAGCTCAAGCCTCGACGATAGATTCACTCCGCTCTCGCGGTGCTCGCCGCCACGGCGGTGAGCGCCGTGCCGTCGCTCGAGGTCCGGGGCACCGACTTCGTCAACCCCAGCACCGGCGCCAAGTTCCAGATCGTCGGCATCGCGTACCAGCCCGGAGGCAGCGCCGGATACGACCCCAAGGCCGGCAAGGATCCCCTCAGCCATGCCGACACGTGCTTGCGAGACGCCGCCCTGATGCAGGTCATGGGCGTCAACACCATCCGCGTCTACAACCTCGATCCCAACATCAACCACGATGAGTGTGCCAGCATCTTCAACGCCGTAAGTGGAATCCCGCCGTGTGCGTGTGTGTTGGTGTGTTGTTCGCGAGCCCGGGGCGGCGGCTGACGGGCCGGCCCTTGCGCCCCTCGCAGGCGGGTATCTACATGATCATTGATGTCAACTCGCCCCTGGTCGGAGAGGCTATGACCTCGTTCGAGCCGTGGACGAGCTACTACATGGGCTACCTCAACCACACCTTCGCCGTCGTCGAGGCCTTTGGCAACTACCCCAACACGCTGCTCTACTTCTCGGGCAACGAGGTGATCAACGACCTGCCCTCGGCCAAGGAGGTGCCGCCCTATCTGCGCGCCATCACGCGCGATCTCAAGAACTACATCAAGAACAACATCAAGCGCAAGATCCCCGTCGGCTACTCGGCGGCCGACGTCCGCGACGTGCTCTGGGACACGTGGAACTACATGCAGTGCGCCGAGGACGGCAATCCGGACGACATGAGCCGTGCCGACCTCTTCGCCCTCAACTCGTACAGCTGGTGCGGCCCCAAGGCCACGTACGAGAGCTCGACGTTCAACGCGCTGTCGGAGCGCTTCCAGACGTCGTCGGTGCCCGTCTTCTTCAGCGAGTACGGCTGCAACAAGCCGACGCCGCGGTACTGGAACGAGACGATGGCCATCTACGGCGTCATGGCGCCCGTCTTCTCGGGCGGCGTCGTCTACGAGTGGACCGAGGGGGAGAACGGCTACGGCCTGGTCCGGATCAAGGACAACACGCTCAGCATCATGGGCGACTACAACCGGCTCAAGGCGCAGTGGTCGAGGGTGGACTGGAAGTCTGTGCAGTCGCAGCCGGCGACGCAGAAGCAGGTCAGCCCGCCCGAGTGCGCGCCAAGCCTGATCGCGGAGAAGGGCTTCAAGAACAACTTCACGCTGCCGGCGGTGCCGCCGGGGGCGCAGGCGATCATCGACCACGGCCTCAAGCCCAAGCCGAGCGGCAAGCTGGTCAAGGTGGCCGACTACGGCGTCAAGATGACGGTCAAGGACTCGGACGGCAAGGCCATGTCGGGCCTCAAGGTGGTGGCGCTCAAGGACGACGAGTTCAACTGGGCAGGCAAGAACACGGCCGAGACGGGCAGCGACAGCCCCGAGGACAGGAGCCCGACCGGCAAGGACCAGGGCGGCCAGGGGAGCGAGGGCGCGGGGGGCGAGGCCAAGAGCGGCGACGACAAGGAGGACGCGGGGGTGCTGGTAAGGCCGATGATGCTGGCCGTGGCGCTGCCGTTGGTCGCGATGCTGTTTGCTTAGCGGGCGCGGGCAGGGAGGGCAGCAAGATGTATGCCCACGAAGTGTTAGTACAGGGCGCGGTCAAGGAGGAGAGAGAGTGTGTGTGTGAATACGCAAATGTCTTGTTGAGAGAAGGGGGGAGATTTGGTCCCGCACCGTAACTGACTGTCACATTTCCACTGAAAGAATTGCCCGTAGGTTCCCGAGCGGCAAAGGTGTTGCCGATCCGACGATCCCCCTCCCCCCGAACGGTGCCGGGCCTGCTATGATGATTCAACTGATGAGAAGGAAATCGGGACGACGAGAGAGAAAGGGAAAAGGGGGCACAGCACATTTACCCGGCGGCAGCAAGACGTCTCGGCTCGGGCAGGGAGGAGGAGCCCATGGCGGCGGAGGCGTCACTTGGAGGCAGCGGGCTTGGGCTTGCCCTTGCCGTCGTTGGCGCTCTTTTCGTTGATGCCGCTGTTGTTGCCGTCCTTCTTCTTCTT
>NJEV01000376.1:0-21580 GCA_002591385.1 Cordyceps sp. RAO-2017 | reverse complement strand
CGCCGCCGCCGCCGGCCCGGCCGCCGCGCGCGCCGCCCTTGCCCGGGGGCGGCCTGACGAAGGCGAAGTCGACCTGGACCGTCTGGTCGAGGAGCTTGGTGTTGTGGGCGCCCTCGATGGCCGCGCGGGCCTCCTCCAGCGTCGTGTACTCGATCAGCGCGTAGCCCTGCGGTGCGGCGGAGGGCGCGTCAGCGTAAAGTTCCCGTCGGGAATCCGTGAGCGGCCTCCTCCTGTCGCGCTCTGCTGCTGCCTGGAAGGATGCTGGTGGGGAGGGGGTGGTGGCTGCCGCTCTGCGCGTACCTTGACGTAGCCGCTGCGGCGATCGAGGTTCAGGTGCAGGTTCTTGATCTCGCCGAAGTCGCCGAACTTGTCCTGGATGGCCTCCTCGTCGGCCTCCTCGTGCACGTTGGTGACGACGACGATCCAGCCCTCGATGGAGCGCACGGCCGTGGCTTTCGTGTGCGTCTGCATCTCCGCCTCGTTGCGCGCCGGCGGCGACGCCGGCTGGTCGATGTCCATGTCTGCGTCTGCCATGGCGAGGATCGAACGCTCGGGCCGCGGGCTGTGTTGCTGTGGCGAGAGACAGTGGCGAGTCGCGAGATGGGGGAGAGAGATCGTGAGAACAACGACTTGGTGGAAGGCAAGCCGTTACTTTCATGGCCAACCGCCTTGGTACCCCGCTGAAGATCGATACGGTCACGTGATATGTTGGAAAATGATGAGCTGCTGGGTGTTGTCGGGCGTTGAATTACGTTGAAGGACGGAAGCGCAGTGTACGGGATTCAAGCATTTGCCTACTACTACTCGAGCCCTGCTTTACCACTGCATATGCCTTCTTTGATTGATCTGAGGAGCACAACTCTTCCTGAGGCCATCTCGGCCGCTGACACCGTCACACGCGCCGCCTTGACCGACAAAAGCCTTCACACAGCAGACGCAGGTCATGGACGAGTCCTTCATGTATTGACGAACGACACCGGACGCCGTGTTGGGTGGTCGCGCCTCGTCGCGCTTCTCGTCTAGCGGAGGGTGCTCGCGTGTCGACGAACCCGACTAAATCCATAATCCGCCGCGCCGCTTCCAGTCATCCATCATGCCGAGCGCGGACCTGATCCATCCGTCTCCGCAAGCCTTCTCCCAGGCCTCGTTTCGTCCCCTACGAGCCGGGGTTGGGGTTCATCTGGTCCGCCCGGTCAGCGCGCGCCGCCTCTCGTCGATATCCAACCTTCGCCGACTCACCTTCCGCTTGCCACCCGTCAGCGTGACGTTGACGAATCGGCGCGTGTATTTGAGGCGCTTGAGGGCGCGGCCCTTGGGGACCTTGGCCTTCTCCTGAGGCTCGACCTGTGCGTGGGGGGGAAAGAGGCAGTCAGTCGGCGGCCGGTTCGGTGGGCGGGAGATCGGGGCGTCGTACTTTGGGGGTCTGCGACTTGACCTTGCCTAAACGACGCGTCAGAAGTCTTCGAAAGAATGCCTCGAGAGTCTCTGCGATTTCTTTTTTACGTACCGGCACGGGCAAGAGATCCGTGAACTTTACCCATGATGGTGGATTTGCGTGGCGATTGAAGAGAGGGATGAGTCGTCGAGTCGCAGGGGAGGGGAATTTCGGGAAATCGTCAAATTGATTGTGGGCTGGAGGCGAATCTCACGTGAGCGGCAAAGAACAGGTGCCCTGACGGATAAACATTAGAGCGGTCGGTGGGGTAGGAGTTCACTTGGGTTACGCGATGACTCAGCAAGCAATAACCACAATCAACTATCGTAAGCTCCATTCTTTCCGAGAGTCTAGTCTTCAACTCCCTCCTGTTCACGTAGCCGCCCTCCGCGGAGGCGTGCAGTGATCCTTTGAAGGGTATGAGGCATCTGAAACTTTGCTGCGACAGCTTTCGGTCAAAAATCTTGGGAAAGGACCGGCAAAAATCAAGGGTCTGTCGTCTTTCTTGCAACCTATCAAAAGTGGCGTAACCGGCAAGGGACTTTGGTGTTGCTCAGCAGCCAATCCCGCAGCCAGTCGAACCGAGTGGCTGTCCTCACCTGCATGTGCAGGAAGCACAGCTACAAGTCGGGCAATAGACCACGCAAATACACAGTTACGGGCACGGGGTAGATACATGGATGGTTCCGGTCAAGTGCTACAACCACGTTCCCTGAGGGCAATATTATTGATGAATTCTTCCGAGGCCACGTCTTGTGTATGCCTTTTGCATGTTGCACATGTTGAACAGCAGAAAGGAGCTGAGGGCAGACATCGTCTCCGATAGAGGGCATCAGTCTGTCCTGTGCTTGCACAAGACTCAAGAGTCATGCCTGAGTCTCGACTGAACTCTCGCCAGCGCCCCGAGGAGGCGACGTGTACTCCTTCTGCCCTGTGCACTGGCCTGCATGTATGACACTTGAGGAACGTGGGACTATCGGGGAACGGCAGGAAGAAGCTGCGCGTGGCGATAGTCTCGACACTCGTCTGTTGAAGAGGCGGGGAAGAGCGGCACTACTGAGGCAACTCTCTGTTGCCCGCATAGTTGTCTTTGAAGCGCCGGGGGAAATTCTAAGCTACGAATTCAGTTCTCCCGCGTCTCTTGAAACGGCCGATCGCTTCATACCGCAGCGTTGATCAAATCAATGTCTTTGCAGAACAGATGCCGCTCCATGCAAAGCAACGACAGGGCAGAACGCGCGTGCGAATAAGGCAAAGATCTATCAACATTTCTTGAACGGTTGGACAATAGGACAGCTGAGCCCAGACACACAGGCATACGCAGATGTCTGAGACATCGCACTGCGGAGTATTCGCAGCGAGACTTGAGAGAAGCGGCACGCCTGGATGCTTGAAGAGGCGTTGCGACAAGGTCGTGGTCGACGGCGGTAAACCCCGCAAGTTAGCTATCCCAACATGACTAGTATAGTGGAAGAGGCTGCACGACTGCGGGCCGAATGCGGAGGATATGCCCCCTTCACACGATGTGTGGATTCTGCCGGCTTGTGTGATGGAAGATGGCTGGGCCGTGGCATGAGCAGACATGCAAGATGAGTACCTCTCTCTATATAAAGCCGCCCTCGGCCGTCCGAAACATCCCTCTTCCTTTTCACCATTCTCACCCATTGTCTCATCAGCATCGTTTAACTGTGCTCTGTTGAATCCTTGAAGCTCGTCCACACATCATGCTTCTGACTTCTATCAGGGAGGGCCTCGCGGCTGCCCTTGCCCTCTTTGTCCTTGGCCAAGCCTCACCCACTGGCGATGCAAAGGACCAGGAGGTCATGCTCCCGGACGATGCCCATGCCACGTCGACGACGCTCCGATACGGCCACTGCTACACCATCAAGAATCACCTCGGAGAGGAGCTCGGCCACCAGCCCGTGGCTTGGGGCTACTTGAGGTTTGGAAGCGGCAACAAGAGGACCACGTTCAGGGTATGCCAAAGCATTGGGCAGTGCACCATGCCCCATAATTCGCCTTACCGGCAGATCCTCTGGAATCGGTCCCGCTTCTGGCTCTACGATATCGAGGGCAACGACTACTCCCCCCAGGGATCGATCGTTGCCGCCAATGCCCAGCCCTTCAGCAGCGGTGGGCTTATGTACCCTTCTGCCAGCACGGCCCGCTACTTCGTCAACTTTTGGGGAGAGAGCACCGAGTGCAGCGCGGATGCGCGTTACTTGGGCAACTGCCCCATCAAGCTGCGTGTCGACAATCTTCGGGACGACAAGGGCTTGAGCATTGGGACTGACAAGTTCCTCCGAGTCACCACCGCAGACAACTACATCAACGTCACGTTCACCGAGAGGGAATGCCCCGAGAACAAGGATCTCAGCGTGGAGCTCTAAGTATGCGTCCAAGCTAGATCCTGCTTGTAGAGCCTGGTACGGAAGCGAGAGCAACCACGCAGATGGATAGAATGACTTCAATCTGGACATGCATTGCGGCATCGAATGTTCGTCAATTGCGGGAGGTCTTAGCCGCAGGCGACGACAAAGAACCTAGCAGATTCCCTCGCTTATATGCCCGAAGAATAAAGAGTCATTCGTTAACGGTCGTACACCTGAGACACAATTGTGCAGATTGGTTGTCTTTCACGTCTCGTTCCCTACAAAAATTATGGTTGTTCATACCAGAAATGAGATGGATATACACATACTAAGTTTGGAATACGAACGACGGCCATTAGCAGTAGCTACAAGATTGGAACGTTGAAATTCGAGCCTTCCAGTGTCCTTCTCTAGCAGGGCTCAGGCCGGCTCTGCCACGGCTAGGATATGAAGTAAAGTATTTATGCCAAGGTACGGGCCTATCTTTTCTTTTTTCTATCTTGCTTTTGCCACTAACTCATCTGTACGCACATCTTTGGCTCCGGTGGTCGTCGAGAGGCATCTATACGTCTGTGTAGAATAGTGAGGCTCAGAAGCCGATAAATCAATTAACACAATTTCCGACTCTTATTTTCGAGTCACGGGACACACGTAAAGGATGTGGAACTCCAATAGCCGCTTCCTTCCAAGACCTACTTTGAGCAGACATACAGTTCACCAGCTCACCCGAGGCAGGATGAAACTGCATTTCGGAAAATAGGGCGTCTGTCACTCTAGCGTGCTGCAATACGTGTAGTCTTGTGCTAGATTTCCAAAGGAACAAACAAGTCTCGCTGGACTGGAACATGCTGACGTGCCACGTAGGATGGGCGACTCGTCATATCGCAGGCGCCGCACTCCCCAACCTCTCGCCTGCGCCTGACTGCGAATGGGTGGGTGACAGACTCCGCGTGATGTAGAAGTCGTTACTCGTCCAGGTAAGTCTTCCCTGTTGCAGATTTGATCCAAATATTGGCTTTTCTAACATTGAATGAGCAGGTTTCAAGTTAAGAGATGAAATTAGACGTGAGCTTGACAACATGTCGAACTAGCTAATGATAGGCCATGAGCTTGGATGATATGTCTGACAAGACATCACGAGAATCATTGCGAGAGATCAGGGGAGAAGTTGGCGACTGCTGTGTGTACGAACCATTATTTATGCCTTCGCGGCTATATATCGATTAAAGATATATCGCTCTATTCTTACAGGTCAGGGCTACGTGCATATTTAGTATATGGGAAGCTTGCCGTGTTCTTCGTTGAGAATTGTAACAACAGGTCAGCGTCGAGTGTTATTAAAAAAACTGCATGTACTAGCAGAGTAGTAAGTTACCTTGAAGTAAGCACTACACGTTCGTGCCTCTGTAAAAGGGCAGTATCGAAATGCACCGATCAGGAGTGTGAGAGAAGTGCACGAGATAAAATTATAAGAGAAATTCTGTCACAAAAATACTGCTCAAACTCAGAAGTAAGACTGAAGCTTGCAGGAGGAGTGAATCACCAGATAGCTGAGCGACTTTCGAGAGAGTGAAGCTGAGACGCTGGCGATAAGCTAACGCCACCCCTTGTCGCGTATAGCCAGGGTACTACATATGTAATAAACGCAGCCCATATTTGGAATTTCAAGTTATTACAGTGTATTAAAGCAGGCCCTTTGCGCCCCTCTAGGCGGCACTGAGTCGAGGACGAGTTCTGCCCTCTAGTTTTAAGTGACCTTTACGCCACGGACTACGCATACACGTAACGGAGGCGTGCCCAGCCCTGAGGTCTGCATCAAGGGGCTACGCAGGGAAAGCTACGGTGCCTGCCTCGGAAGCCCAGGCAGCCTAGATGTCTGGATCAGCCTAGGCAGACTATGTGTAGATAGGTATCAAGGTGTCCGGACGGATTTTGCCTTCTCGAGGCTGAAAGGGCATATGTATGTATTTTTATACGATATCTCGACTGTAAAGTCTCATTTTATCTTGACTATTCGTTGTGTTCCTGCTTACCCCATGCTTCGAGCCTGAGAAGACACCTTGCCGTAGATATTGCCTATCACCGATCTCCAAGATATCTTCTGTTGCGCTAAACAGAGGCAAAAGTGGAACGCTCCAACAGGTGCTCTGCTAGGGCAAGTTATGAGGTTTGGGCTCTGTGCGACATCTTCTAATGTTGAAGATAACGAAAATAATTATTTCCAACGTATCGGATCGCTCAACACCAGGATATCAAGGTAATAAAAACATTGCGACTCATGCCCGAGGCGTGTATATGGGGCAATTTATAGAATGGAGAAAATAAGGGGCCAGGGGTAGTTAAAGCGACGGCTTGGAAGAATGGTGCGAGGACAGGTGCGGCGCAGTGTTTGGGACCAATCTGTGCCCCGGCCGTTTCCCCGACAGGAGACAACATTTCGTTGCATGAAGAGGAGTAGGTCCATAGAAATCGACGAGGCACTCGCTCCAGTCCTGCAGAGGGGGCGCGGAATTTCGGCCATCTTGCCGTTAACGGACGTGGCGACGCAAGCTGCGTTCGCAGTTCGTTGTATACTGTCAGCCTATCGTTCCATGGTTCTGCCTAGCCCTCGTATTTACTGCCCCCCACTCTGACCCCTGAGGCATCTTATGAACATGAGTGCCTCGCCGTCTATATCCGCTACCTGCCTCGTAGTCAGGGAGGCAAGGCACAAAGATAATATCAATGCCGTATATTATCAGTCGCTCCCTGAGTCGTAGTCTGGGAGGTTCGGGATTCTCTCACATGCGACATCCTTGTATCATCCGGCATTCTCTCATTTATACGTAGTTTGAGGTGTGAGGCATAAACAGATGTGAGGCATAAACAGAATGTTCCAGCTGCTTCGTGATCAACGGTGAGAAATCTTCCCGGCGAGGCATACCGGATACGCCATTGATATATATTCGGCCGCTTCCTGATTCGAATCAGCGTGTGGTGAAGAGATTGCTGCGTGTATCAAGTAAGGCTACCTTGGTATGCCACTCGCCTGTGCGAATATAAATATGTGGTCAATCCGAACCACATCACTTACCATGGTCTACACAGCGAAGTCAAGTACGCATTCACTACATCTTCTTACCTAACCACACCCTCGGAATCATGCCTGTCTACCCGCGATGGACTGCGTTGGTCCTTTTTCTAGGACTGTGTTTGCTACACTGGCCACGTCTCAGCTTTGGTCTCGATCAAAAGCTGGGTGAAATATCTGATGCTGAACCGAAGTCTGTCCATGTGGATAGTCAGTCGTCTGAATCTTTGAGTCCTGAGAAACTGCATGAATCTCCCGATACCCCGACATCATCGATATCTCCGAGTACCACGAAAAGACCGGGCTGGAAAGATGTCGGATTCAAGCCGAAGGGACCTCCCCCGTTGGGGCCGCCGCCAAAAATTGTCTATCGCAGCGGCAAATTGTCCCCAGATGAGATTAAAGCGCGGGGCGGAATCTACGAGGGCACGGGCAAGCCTTCAACAAACGAGAACCACGGGTTCAGCATATGGGCTCATCATTGCGAGCTATTTACCGATCCAGACACTGGAGAGTATGGGTGCGATTTCGCGGGGTTGGCTCCTGATAGGTATCCGAAACGGAAAACCTATACAGCTTATACTGCAACCTCGCGAGCGTTTGGTACATCATTGGGGTTCGCCACCACTGGAGGTCCGGGCTGGGTCTATAAGATTCAGGCTACACCAAACATGATTGATGTGGACGGAACACTTCTTGATTATCGGTTCTACGAAAACGAATATGAATTCGTGGCCCTGGGAGGAGTACACTACGGCCAAATCCTGGGTTCTATACCTGTTCCCGGGGGCCTAACCACTCAGGACTTTATCGAAGGCTCAAACTGCCGCGCGTGCATCGTTAACGTAACCACCGAAATGTTTATGAAAAAATTTCCCGACCGCAAATTCACTGCTAACCCGGATTATGACCCAAAGTTCGATAACTTCGAGGCCAGCCCAGGGCAGCCGCAGTTAGCTGGCTGGCTCGACAAAGCAAAGGTGTTAAACAATGTGGAACCATGGAGCAAGTATCAGAACTCGAACAAGACGTTGGAAGATTTCGCCAGGGAATTCATGGACAACATGAGCGACGAGGCCAAGGCCGCCGTGGGTTGGAATGGTACTTTCCCGCTGAAGTTCAAGACGTATCCCGATCACCGTGGATGAGCCCGTCGACCTAGGTCGCAGCGGGAGGCTGGTTGATTCCTTCCAGCGGATGGACCAGCAACTGCGGTCTGCAGACATTCGATGGGGGCCGTGGGGGACTATGGTCTTTTGGAGCAGTCATTTTCAGTCAAAGGTCATTTATTGAATCGCAGGCTTTGGTTCTTTACTATCCGTTTTTGGTGTGCTCAAGCTCCTTATATCGGAAGGGAAATCTTTCTCTACGCTCACCAGGGTTCGAGATAGTGGAACCAATGCGCGTAAGTTTCTGTTATGTTCGTTCCGTGCGTGTGACTCGGTGAAGATGAACCACCAACTACCTTGTCGCCAATTGGATTGTGATGATCGAAAACTCCTGGGATGTAATTTGGACAACTTATGAAGGACATCTACGGGTTACCACTACGACATCAAAATACGACACACACCAGAGGGCGAGAGAGCTCGATTGCTTCCTGCAGGCCGTTCGGCTCAGGCATGTCTTTGGAGGCTGTTCGTAGTCATCATGTTCATGAGTACCAATAACGGCCCGCCTGTTGTTGGTCGCCTTGGTCGTTCCGTAAAGGAGCCGAACACAAGGTCGTTTTGAGCATACGCATGAAAGTCTTGTATGGTACCTGTGCTGTACTCTGCTCTTGCGGGTCGATGGTCAAGCGTTTTGTAGGTTCGCATAGGTACATGTACATGTGGTCGAAGCGACGCACGAGGTAGTGCCCAGTTAGACACGACAGGATAAGAATTCAAGTTCGAACATGGCTCGGGCCGATAAGGCAAGTCGACACGATCGGTGACTCGAACAGACTGCAATTGAACTTCACCCCCTCCCCCTTTATAGAAGGGTTTTTTTTTTCCATATCCAGAGAGCTATGAAAGGCTGAAAAGTCATAGATTCCCCAAGTAAAAGTGATCTCAGGGCGTAGGCGGGAAGCCTAGAGCTATATAATAGTGTCTCGATCATGTATAATTCTTTCAAGCGCCATGAGACGCAGAGCACCGATATTTCTCGAAGCAAGCCGTCAGAAATGGAGGGCGTCGTTCTTTCACAAAGGTCCAGTCATCTAATTGCAGCATCCAGCGCGGTCGTCTCATTTCCATCCGATATCGATGGTCGAGAAGGATCCTGTTCGCAAGAAGACGGGGAAACTGGAACACATATGTCTGGCCATAAGATTGGTAGTCGATTGGCGCCCTGATTGCAGAGGAGCGCAACGCGTTTGCAACATGACCCGAGCACGGTTTTGCACCTCTTGCGCAACAGTCGGCAAGCGAAGCGCCATCGCGGACGACACTTTCGTCCCGAAGCAAGCCTTCTCATCTGGTTCGCCTCACCTATATCTTCAGCCCTCTCAACATCGAGAAATCGGACCTTTACTCTGGACCTCGAATAACCAAGGTTTTCGACTCCCGAGAGTGTCGTCTCCATGTTGGAACCGATTCAGGAAGAACTCTGATTAAAGGGTTCGACGTTCTGCTACCGTATGGAGGTGTATCCGAAATTGGCTTTTTAAGATTGGAATTCGACTGGGAGCACGGACATGGCGCTGCGATGAGAATGATAGACCGTGCCCGGCCATCGCTCTCCTTCGGCGAGTGGCGGAGAGGTAGGTCCGGTGCTGGGAGGAATTCAATGAGGCCTAGCACTTAACGAAAGCGGCTGTTTCGAGGAGTACGCTGAGCGCCTTCAGTGCAGTGTTCAAATGGCAGCCAAAGTCTTGATTTTGACCTGGCGAAAACAATCTATGACATCGAAGTGTCGTCCGAGCCAGACGGATTTCGCGGCAACTAAGCGACCTCTGTAGCTACATGCATGTGCTGTATGCACTGAGCGTACTACTTGATATTTCGATCACGCTTCAAGCACTGAGAGATGCGTGGGTTGACACCACCCGTTGACCGAGAGTTGGTTGTCACCAATGGCCATGCGCTACCTCAAACACACTTACTCCCCAGCGTCTGGAACTTGGTAGGTGTAACACTCTTGGGTGTTGCTGTCTTCAAACGGAGGCAGTCTGGCACTTGACTACCAGACGGTTCATGCCAACCAAAGGAAACATTCATACGAATCACACTGGAGGAGGAGGAGTGTAGAACCAAGGCTATGCGGGCGCCAGGAGATGGTCAGAGGGGAAACGAAAGGGGGGATACTGGGTGATGTGTTCGTCGAGACCCAGTAAAGGCAGTTGCACGGGGACGGGCGACGTGGAGTTCTGAAGATGAGGTACGTAAGAGAGAGGGCGTCTCGCGGGCCAGGCATGAGGCAGTCGTCTCAGGGAGGGGGGCTGAACGCGCGGCGCGCTGAAAGCTATCACGAGGACAAGGCTGGTGATAAGGGGAAGGTTCGAGCCCATGCGTAGAAGCGCGCCGGCCTGAGCCCGACGAGGCCGAGATGTGCTGAGATTGATTCAAGAAAAAAAGAAAGAAGGGAAGAAGGTCGCACAGCCGTCTAAAGGCCGGGGCAAACCTTGGAGTCGAGGTGTCAGACAAGCAGGCCGTCGCTGGCATGTGAGAACCGGGATGGAGCGATGGAGGGGGCCGCACTGCGAGAGAAGGGCGGATGAGGCGGATGACGGGCTGATGGGAACGAGATTGGCTCATGAATGGAAACAGTTAGCCGGGTAGAGAATGGAACGACAGCAAAGGGCCAGGCGAGATCCGGGGAGGCGCAATGAGGCACGATGGATGGGCGTGGTAAGGCGTCGGTAGCAGAGAACTGGGGTAGTTTGAGCAAAGACTAGCGGCAAGACTGAAGTTGTCTTTGGAGGGAAATTGGAAGATGGACGACAAGATGAAGACAAAGGCCGGTCTTGTCAGGGTGGACGGCAGCGCGGAGGCGAAAAGAGATGAGGCTCCGAAAACAGAACGACGGCCGGACTGGAATGCCCACGGGCCGCGGCTAAACAAAGGCTGGCTGTGGGCGCTCCAGGGAAACACGTGGACGAATGGGCGACGCGGTCGTCTCGTTCGTCAGGCCCGTAGCCGGCAGCGCGATCCCTGCCCGCCTGAGGCGGCACGGGATTGCAATCTGCTGCTGTGCTTGCTCTGTCAGATTTCAGACGGGGGCCGCAGCCGTGCTCTGGACGCTGCTGGCGCGAGCTGGTTGCACAGCTCTTCGTAATGGCGGGTTGTGTCACGCTATGTCGCCGTAGTAGCAGGACTGATAGGATGCCGTCCGGATGCAAAAGGGGCAACACACTGCCGCATCGACGGCGAAGCGCGAGAAGAAGGAAGCGAAGAGAACGAGACAAGGCAAGGCAAGGCAAGGCAAGGCAAGGCAAGGCAAGGCACAAGAAAAAAAGGTTTGTATGCGCTACTGTTGAAAAGGCGCCGTCGAGGGTTGGAGCTGTGGGGGACTGAGACCTGATGCATTGTCAGCGTCCGCAACCAAACAAAGCAACAGGAGGGGCGAACTGCCGGCTCCCCACGATATGGCCCTAGGACAGGAGGCTAGGACAGGGCAGGGGCGGAGGAGCCGAGAGGGAACGAGAAGGGAACAAAAGGATGGCGGTAGGAAGCTGGCGCGTAGGTTGGCCGATAGTCTGGACGAGGCGAGGGCGGCGGCGAGATCAGGTGGTGATGGCGTTGGCGGGCGAGGTTAGTCCTGTAGTTTCCGAGTCCGAAGACGGAGCACGTGGCTGCTGCTGATGGACGTTGCAGCCTCGTCTGCTTCAGCGAGGCCTCCTATCTGCTTCAAGGAGGTTCTCGTCTCGTGGAGTGAGGCCGAGACTGTCGAGTTGTCGAGACTTGGGAGAGCGCCGAGCTGTGCGGAGCTGAGCTGCGGCCCGTACGAATAGGCAAGGGCAGGCTGTCATTGGGGAAGGTGCCGGCCGTCAGTCCGACGAAAGAGGTGGCCGAGGTAGCGCTAGAGCGAGCGACTGGGCCTGTGGACCCCTGCCAGGTACCTGTACTTTGGCGCAGGCCGGGCGGCAGGATCGGGAGGTACTGTAAAGGCTGCTACGTCATGCGCGGCAGCTTAGTAAGGAAGCTTCGCATGCTGGGCTGTCGAGCTGTCGAGCTGTCGAGCTGCGTGCGCGTCGAATCCAGTTAGGGCCCCGTCCTGATCCAGCTGCATTGCATGCGCGGCGGTATGGCGATGCAAGGCCAGCCATGGGCGATGGGCTGTCGGTCGGCTGACGCAACGGCTTCGACCTGTGACTGCATCGCCGGCTGAGGTGGTCAGAAAGAACAAGCCAACCGCCCCTTTTCTCTCGCGAACCGGCCTGCTCTGTTGCCCGGCTTGGCTGCGCGCGCGGGGGACGAGGAGAATCGAAACGAGGACAAAGCACACGTCCAATCTTTTCTTCTCTCTTTTCTTCTCCCGCGAGCCTCCTGGTCTCTGTCCGGCCCCGGCGTCGATCCCCTGCCCCGCCGGTGCGGGCCCTGCCCTACCGCCGGAGGTATTCTTAGGTAAGCCGTCTGCAGCAGCAGCGGGGCCCAGAAGCAGAAGCAGACAGAGACAGACAGGCCGGGCAAAAGGCCGAGTGACAGACGGACAGACGGTCTCGTTCCGACTTTTCAGCCGATTCGCCGGCTTGCCGGGCCGCGGCCGCCTCCGCTTCGCCATGTGCTGGCGGGCGACCCAGAGGTTACCAGGCAGTGCCCAAGGCATCCACCGTGACCCAAGGCTCCAGGTACACCACTGTAGGACTAGTAGTAGTGCCTTGGGTGTTGGGCAGGCAGGTCGATATCACCGCTAGGAGGTACATCGGATCTACACGGACAAGGCCTCGCCTCGATAGCCCTCGACGCCATTTCTTTCTCTCTCTCTCTCCCTCTCTCTCTCTCCTCCTCTCCGTCTCATCTGCTTGCTCTTTGTTTCTCCTTGTTCCTGGGCTTGACCAAAAAAACTCTCTCTCCGTACCGCATACCCCCCACCTCTCCGCAGCCCACAGCCCTCTGCAGGTACCGGTACGGCCCCGCCGGCCAGCGCCAAGGCTAGAGCTTCCAGGTGCCAAGCACGAAATCGTAGCGCCAACCATGCTGTCCAACCCACCCGCTAGGCCGGTACAGTAGCGCCCAGGTACCTCGCCCGCCATTTCTGGCCGCGCTGTACCCGCCCCTCGTCATCCGCTGCATGCATTCCCAATGCACCTCCACGCCTCTGTCTCTCGCTCTCCCCTATCTCTCGCCTTCTTCTTCGGCCTCATCTCTCTGATTTTTCTGCATCTCCCCCTCACCCTCTCCCGTTATCCCCCCCCCTTCCCGTCTCCTGCAGTCGACTCTGTCCCTCGGCATGTCTCTTCTGTGATCCGCCGTCTGCGTGCGCGCATCGGCGTCGTCTCCTCGGACAATTTCCCATCCTCTAATCATCAGCCGTCGTCGCCTGCACGCCTTCACCGTCAATCGCCCGCCTCGCGCGTGCGACTCGCGCCCGGCCGCTGCCTCACGCCTCCCACGCCTCCCGCCGCCCTCGTTCTCACTATTAGTCGCCTGCCAGCAGCTGGCCGTCCCGTGCGTCTGCCACTTCACACAGCTGTTGGTCGGCCGCTCCGACTGATCAATTGCAGGGGGTCTTCGCCCTTGTTTGATTTGTCCGTCTCGTCATCTACCAATACATAATCCGCATTCTCTGTGTTTTTTTCTTTTTCCATCTTTGTCTCTTTGCCCTGCGCCTGCGGCCTTTTCCCTGCCATTTAGCTCCCTGTCCTCCCAGCGCTCGTTCGCATCGCGACCCCCGGCATCTCGCGCTACAGCCAGCACCCGTCTAGCTCTGCTTGGCTGGCCCGCGTCCTCAGCTCTCTGCCATGCCTGACGCCGCGCCTGACGCAGAGCCGCTCTCTGGCCGCTCGAGCAGCTTCCGGCGCATGCTGGAACTCGAAAGGGCTTACATGGTGAGCCACTCCGGACTCTCCCTCACCCGCTCTTCCTTCACCACTCGCTCGCGCTGACGCACAACCTCTTGCGCCGTCTAGATCGAGCGCCTCCAGGCCAACAACCCTCCCCGTCCTCGACACCCCGGCCATCCGAGCCTCAAGCCGTCGGCCCTCCTGTCGCGCGACTCTCGCTCCCCCGAAAGCCCCAGCATCCAGCACAGGCGCGCCGAGATGCGCTCTCCACCGCCAGCCCGGGACGGCCGCGGCTCCGTCTCGCCCCTCGTCATCAACACCACCACCTCGACGGCGGCGCCTGGAACGCCGTCGCAACGCCCGGGAGAATCCCCGGCCACTGACGATGCCCCCACCGCCGTCGCCACTCCGGTCGAGAAGATCAGCCCCAGCGTGGTCACCCGCTCCCTCTCCGCCAAGGAGACGGACCAGCGGTCCATCTGCGTCTCCCCGAGCTGGGAGGCCCACGGTCGCCGCAGAAAGGAGAAGAAGATGGAGAAGAAGGAGAAGGAAGAGGCGGCCAGGAACGCCCAGCAAGCCAGGGGCAGGAAGGGCCGCCTTAGCAAGCAGCCACCTCCCGCGAGCTCGACTGAGGCTCTGAAGAAGGCCGAGGTCGCTGCGCCCGATTGGAACCTTTCTCGGGGCCGGACGCACGACCGCTCCACTAGCGACGCCGCGCCCACGTCCACGCCCGCTGGCAAGGACGCCACGCCTCGCAAGCCGCGCAGCCGCTCGAGCTCCTTCGTCTCCCTCATCAGGGCGCCTCTGGGGTTCCGGCGCTCCTCGGTCGAGCAGGCGCCCGAGTCCGAGTTCATCGGCGGCATGAAGCTCGAGCTCGAGAGGCAGCTTGCCAACGAGAGGGCGCTCGACCAGCAGGCAAAGGCGGACGAGGCCGTCGTCCAACCAGCCCCTCGCTACGACAGAACCAACACGCGCTGGTCCGCCCCTACCAATGGTCTTCCTTCGCCGCGCGACGCCAAGGACCCCAGCCGGAAGACCTACCCGCCCATCACGCGATACGAAAACGGCACGAGAAGCCGCTCGCTCGTGTCGCCCACGGCGCCCGCTATACCGGACATCGGCAAGCTGGATAAGTGGCGCGCTCGCGTCGGCCTCAAGTCGCCCTCGCAGCCGGGGACCCCGTCTACGGAGCAGGATATGCACATTGGAGACGACGCCGGGGACGACGGCGAAGACGGCGGCGTCTTGACGACCCACCATGCTTCCGGGGGGCTGGCGGATGACGGAGCAGAGGACCGGGGTGGCGCCGCCCCAGCGCACGCTCCAGCCGCCGAAGCAAACGCATGGCCACCCCGGCGATCCAGCCACGCCCCGTGCGGGAACGTACGGCAGCCGAGAGAGTCGGGTGCTGAGCTGGACAGCGGACGGGGCTTCAGCCGCAATGGGGCCGTCCGTCCCGCTTCCTCCGGCCGGAGCGGTCCCTCTGCCGAGTACCGAACGGCCCCGTCCACACCGCCCGAACCACCCCGTCGCAGTCCGAGACGGGGTACGCTGACGGAGGGATCCGCGCCGCCCCTGCCTTTTCCTACCGAAGCAACCGAGGCGTCCAGCTCCGCGATCCGCCCCGACCTGCTCGTGACGAGCCCGACGGCCCCGAGGAGAGAAGGGGGCGGTGCACCGGCCGCGCCGCTCGAGACGAGGTCGGCGATGCCGCCAACTCCGACTAGAACGGCCAAGCGACTGAGCTTCGTGCCATCCGGCCAAGTCTCGCCGCGGTCGGGCGCCGAACCGCGCCCATGTTCGCCGACGTCGAAGCCGGCCGAAGCGGCGCAACGCAAGTCGTCGGCGGAGCCGGCCTCTCCGGTGCAGCCGCCCAAGACGCGGCCGGGAAGCTCCTCGGACGACTCGGGCTCCGAGGAGTTTCACTCGCCCTCGGCGCCCAGCACCCCGGCAACGTCGCGATCGGAGTCGGAGAAGGGACTGCCGCCGCTTGGCGCGGCCAAGGCCCAAAACTTCTCGCTGGACTCGTCCGCGACGGAGGCGACGCAGCATAGCGGCGCACGCGGCAGCAAAGGGTCGGAGACGACTCAGGAGAGAAACATCGATGCCATCCAGGCTGCGGCGGACAAGGTGCTAGCCACGTACCGCGACGCCACGGCGGCCGGTGGAGACGGCGAGGGGCGCCGAGAGTCAGACTCGTCGGCCGCGGGGGCCCGAAGCCACCTCCCGCTACCGGTGCAGCAGCCGCTAAGGCTTATGGACAAGGGCGGGCAGGAGCCGCGCTCTGCCAGGGGCTCGCTCGCGTCGGGCGGGCAGGCGTGGAGGCAGGGACAGGCGAGGGAGCTGTCGCCATGGCCGGCGCCGGCTGCGTACCTGGAGGAGGCACGGCGGCTCCCGCCAGCCGGGCGGCCGCCGGCGCGGGCGTCTCGACCGCGGCTGGGTCCGCCGGCGTCGTTTTCGCTGCCGGGAGACTCGGCGTCGCCGACGAATCGATCGGAGGTGTCGCCGCGGTCGTCGGACGGCAGCCGGTACATGATACAGGGGGCGCTGCCGGGGCTGGGCCCGGTGCAGCGCGAGCCGATCGCCAAGGTGTTCGTGGAGTGCTGCCGCTGCAAGTTCTACCACGACATGCCGAGCAACCTGTACGAGGCCATGGCGAACCCGGAGGCGGTGCTGAGCGGGCGGGACACGATGGGGTACGCCGGCGCCATCTCGATGACGGTCAAGTGCCCGTGGTGCCGGCACGAGATGAGCACGCGGTGCTGCGCCGGCCTGGCGGCGCTGGTGTACGTGACGGAGCGTCTGCACTGAGCCGCGAGCGCGCACGCACGTGTATGATAATTTGTCCTCGTCTGGCTTGCTGCCATTTGCGTGGCCGGCTTCGGCTGTGTCGTCCGGCTCACGCGAGGCACCTCTTTTTTCTTTGTATCTGCACAGACGACGCCCGTCTCGCTGCTCTCGGGCTCGGCCAGGAGGGGCAGGCCGGGAGAGACTGTCATTGACGCCATCCCCCGCTCCCTGACGCGCTTTTTTCCTTTCTCATTTCCTGTGGACATGCAAAAGCAGCGGAGCCGGACGGAGGTAGAATTGCTTTTGATTGCTTCGGTTTTCTAGTCTAACGGGGGTTCCTGCACTCATGGCGGTCCGGACTTGGGGAAGGGAAAGGAAAGGGCCTCGGGCGGCCTCGCGAATAGGAATACATACATAGCCGGAAGGCAACGGGCACCAATGCAAGCCACATCTATGAAGAAGAAGAAAAGGGGGCTGGCTCTCTGTCCGTCAGCGCCAGAGCCGGTCCCGGTCGTGGCAGCGCTGCTGCAGCTCGGCCACGCAGCCGGCCAGCTTGCGGTTCTCGTCGAGCAGGCGGCGGCGGCGGTGCTCGACGTCGTCGCGGGCGGCGACGATGCGCACCAGCTCGCGCTGCAGCTCGACGACGAGGTCGAGCAGGGCGTCGCGGCCGGCGCTGCCGGCGTTGCGGACCAGGTCCGGCTTGAGCAGCGCCGGGTCCGGCAGCGGCTCGTCGGCGTACGTGTCGAAGTCGTCGTCGGGGAAGAGGACGGGGTCGACGTTTCGGTCGAGGGATGGGCGGGGGGTGTCGGCCATGCTGTCGGCTTGCTTGTGCCGTTCCTCGCTCTCTATCGCGAGACTCTCGTCCCTTTCTCGCCCTCTATCGCGAGACTCTCGTCTATCGCGAACCGACGCCCGTTGCTTGCTGCTCTCCGCGGCGGCGCTGCGCGGGGTGGCGATGGCGTGCTGGCTTTTTTCCAACCGCCTGTCGCTTCGGCCTCTTCGCCTTGTTCCCTTGCTTGTCTCGCTGCGACCCTTTGCGAACTTGTTTCCCTATTCTGGCGCTTCTGTGTCGTTCGCCGTCTGCGCTGGCTCGTCTCTGCGATGCGCGGTGGGCGGCGGCTTCGTTGGCTTGGTCGTGTTTGTTCGCGCGATCGACTATCTTTCTCGCGCAGGCCTTGACGTTGAATCTGTTTTTTTTTTTGTTTTTTTTTCAAGAAAACAAATCAAAGTCGAGGATGCAGCGGCGATGGGATCGAGGGCGGAAGGCGTGGGCGGTTGAATGCTTTCTTTCTTTCTTTCTTTCTCTCTCTCCCCTTCTTTCCTCTATCACGATATGTTGAATCCCTTATATATCTGCCCGGGCAGGCGTGCTTCGGCCTTGCAAACGGCGAACAAGGCCCGGACGGCAGGGGGCCAGCGGCGAACAGCTGGCCGGCGGTGGCGGTCGCGCTGTGTTCTGCCGTGCGATGCACGAAGCCGCTTGTGCGCGCTCGGGGCGGCGGCTGCAGGGCAGGGGGAGGCATCGCGGCCGACGGGGTCCCGGCTTCGGGCCTGGTGCCTGGCGTTGTTGTTGTCGTCTTTGGCTCACGTCCTTATCAATCACATCATCGTCGTTTTCCGTTCACGCCGAGACGCTGCTCGGGGACGTGCAGGTTCCGGCCGGCCTGTTGCCGGTGCGGGACCTCGGTCTTCCATGTCCGGACGGCGGGCGAGGAGGGTTGGGGAGGGAGTGCTTGTGTTGCTCGAGAGGCGTTGTGCTGCCGCTGCCGACTCGGGAATGGCCTCATCCTTTGTCCGCGCTGCCATTTCCATGTCTGTATGTCTCCTCGATAACTGGCTCTCCCTATTTTTTTTTTTACTTCTTTTTCTTTTACTTTTCGATCAATCATCTCCTTTGACTTCTGTCGGACATCGCCTTTGACTTCTGCCAGGCATCTTGTGTCCTCCCACATCCTTACGGGCCTGCCTTGAAGCCGAGCCGCGTCAGTCAACTTTGCCGGCCTGGTCTCTGCTGTGCAACTTCATGCCCCCCTCCCTCCCCTTCCTTGGCCACTCCACTTGCGCCGTCTCTTGGTCATCATCGTGAGACCAGCCCGGTAAGAGTCATGGGACCTAAAGTTCCTGACCAGAACCAAGAAGGAATGTTCCGCGACTGGCCCCCTCTCCCCCATTCTCCTCCTCCCCTTCGCTGAATGGAGCCCTGGGTAGGTATGTAGAGACGGCTCGACAAGAAAAGTAAAATCAGCCCGTCTACGCTGACCCAACGGGGCCGGTTTAGCTACTGACGCTACAGGTCCGAAACGGACGGGCCTCGAAACCGGTCGGAACAGGAACCGGACGAGGCGTGAAGGGGCTCCACGGGGTTGGTTGGCGGAGTGCTTCCAACAAGGAGACGGGCGGTTTGGGATCGATTACAAAGACGAGGCTTCGGCTACGGACTCCTGGAACAGGTTGAAATAAAAAAAGAAAATAAAAAAAGGGAAAGGGGGGGGGGGGGGCACAAAACAAAGGGGGGAAAAAGGGAGTGGGATGTTGCTTGTATTTGCGACGGGAAAAACTAGGTTTAATGAGAATTTTTAAAAGAAAATCGAGAAAAGAAAACAGGTCTAGCGCGCACGCCATAGGCAGACACGCAAGCCGAACGGAGAAACGGAAGATGGCGGAATGGAAGCGGAACACAAGTCCGCGGCCCTCAAGGAAAGGGGGGGGGGAGGGAGAGACGAAAGAGAGTGAAGAAAGCCGCGCAAAAACGCCGGCGACTCTTGGCAGCGCGAGGACGGGCGAGGCGAAGGAGCAGGGCTGGAGGGATAGAGAGAGATAGGATTGTCATGCGAGCGGGTTCTATACGGACTGGTGGCCCGCCAAGTTTGCGTCCTGTCTCAGCCCCTGCCACGGCTCTCGCTCGCTCTGCCGCCCAAAAAATGGGACGGGCGCGCGGGCGGAGATTAAGCTTACTCGTACGCGACGGCCGGCCGAGAGGAACAGGGGACTGCTTGGCGAGGCAGAGGCGAGAGAGAGGTCGGGTAGGGCTGGCAACAAGGTTCTGGCTCTATGTGGAAAAGTTCCTAATCTGACTCCGTCGCGAATAGTCTTGCGCGCCCGACGGCAGGGGGGCGCGGGGGGAGGGGCAGCGACGGCGGGCATCAGAGCATTATAGACGGACATATAGCCTGGGGTCCGTCTTTTCCTCCTACTCAGTCCGATGGATAGGACCGGGCAGGGCGGCCGCCATCGGGCAAGGGGCGTCTTGGGAGAGAGAGAGAGAGAGAGGGCGTGAGAGGAGGACGTGGAAAGCGGCCATCCCCATCCACGCATCCGGCTATTGATTTGTTTTTTCTACTATTTTTTCTATATCCTCGATTCCCTGCTCAAGCTCGTGGCTTGGCCTCCTCTTCCTTGCTCGTTCGGCCGTCTCTCCTCGCAGGCACGCGACCGCCTCTTCCCTCCCCCGCGTTTCGGCAGGGATCGGTAGCGAATCAAGGCCTTTCTGCGTAGGTAATTTTGATTTCTTTCTCTTCGGGGCTCCTCTTCGAATTAATAAGGCGCCCGCTCTATGCCAATAAAGCCTCGCCGCTCCCCGCCCCTTTTCCTACTTCTTCTCCCCTTTCCCCTCTTTCTCCTCTCCGTAAAAACCGACGGGCAAAGACGGAGTGTGGGGACCGAGCCGAGACAGAAACGGGAAAAACGGGGCCGACCGTTTTTCTCGAAGCCTTCGACACGTGGACGCTGGCTGACGGTCCCGCTCTACATCCGCGCCTTTCTTTTTCCTCTTCTTCCTTGCCTCTTCTCCCGTCTTTTTTTCTTTTTTTTTGTTCGATTCTGCTCCCTCCTGTCACTCGTCTCCTTGCTTTCTTTTCCTCACCGGCCGGCTTGCCCTGCTCTCCATCCTATCCGGTGCTTGCCGCTGGTTGAGCCGCTGACGAGACGATACGTGCGAGGCCTGCAGCAGCATTGAACTTGAAATCCATCCCGCTCGCTCGCGCTCCGGCCTCACCCCGGGCCGAGGGCCGTGGGCTTTTTGAAAAAAGACTTTGCCTTACGGCGAGGAAATAGAGGGGGAGAGCGAGACGGGGACGGAGAAGAGAGATTAAGAGAGAGGCAGACTCAGAGGCAGACACGGAGCACGAGAAAGAGAGAGAGAGACGGCATAAGCAGCCCACCGCGCTCAACTCCACCGTCCTGCTAGCCAGTCAATCAATCAAAAGTGAACCCTGCCACACTCTGCAACTACATACACCTCCACTGCCGCCTCACAACAGACCGGCCGCCACCCTCCTCCTCCTCCTCCTCCTCCTCCTCCTCCTCCTCCTCCTCGACGCCTCTCGACGCCTCGTCTCGAGCCCGAGCCCGAGCGTAAGTCCGGCCCCAGCCATGGTCGATGAGGTCGGTGACCCCCTGGCCTATGCCGTGGCCCGCGACCGGGACGCTTCTCGCCGCCTGCCCAAGACCAACCCCAAAGGTACGTTTGTCCGTCAGCCTCTCCGTGCTCTTGCTCCTCCTCGTGCGCCGAAGTCGGAGTCATGGCCGAGCGAAAGACAGTGAGAAAGATTGTCATGCCCCGATGCCCTCGTCCCCCTCAACAACATCATCGACCAACCAAGTCCCCTGCCTGCTCGTCCACCGTCACAGAATGAAAAAAAAAAGTGTGAGAGAGAGCCGGGCTAATCATAGGCGGACCTGGACCCTCGGAAGGGAGGGCCAAGGGGGAGGGGGGAGTGGGAATTGGAAACGAAAAACCGCTGCTTCTTCATCTTTCTCCCCGTCTCTCCTCTCCTCCACCTTTTCTCTCCTCCTCCCTTCTCTCCATCTTTCCCTCACACGCGCGAGGAAAACGCGTACAGGCTGCAGCACCTGTACCAGACGCCGCATCCGATGCGACCTCGGCCAGCCGACCTGCAACAAGTGCAGCAAGAAGGGCCTCGACTGCCCGGGCTACGGGCCGCGCCTGCGCTGGGCCGGCGGCGTCGCCGTCCGCGGCCGCCTCA
>NJEV01000375.1:702-21112 GCA_002591385.1 Cordyceps sp. RAO-2017 | reverse complement strand
AGAGAGAGGGAGAGGGAGAAAGGGGCGGTTTGGCTACGTGGCCCTGTTGCGATGGAATGAAGACGCGGCAGCGCCAACGACGCGAAGCCACGATTGTCGGCCCCGGCGTCCGAGGGGGGAGCGTAATGCGGCGTTCTGCCAATCGCACCCCTTCTTATGTGTATATCCTCTACTGTATCCATTTATTACCCCTGGCTCGGGCTTCTGCGTACCTGATCTGCACGCACGCAAGGCACGCGAATGGAGCTCACCCACAGGCCTTGGATGCGGTGCGCACGCGGTTACGGGGTGTCACGACAGAAAGCATCTATGCAGATACACCCGCCCCTCCCCCACGGCCCGTGTCAATCCCCAGCCTCCACGGCGCACGGCACGGCTTGAGTCAAGCGGGGGGGAGGGAAAAGGGGGCCAAGGACGACGATGATGATGATGATGTCTCCAGCGTCATTGAGTTGATGGGTGCTGCACGATTGTTGGTGGCGAGAGGAAACTAAGAGGCCCGATGACGATATGATGAGGCGCAAGAAAATGTACTCTGAAAGTTATGGCACACGGGTCCGAGAGGAGCACAAGCTCCTCCATCCGCCTCTTATCTCTGTCTCTCCCTCTTCTCTATCCGGCCCGCCCGTCCGCCGTCACGGCTTCTCCGGGTCCTATCATTTTTGCTGCCGCCCTCTCCCCTACCGGCGAACGCGGATGGGGTGCGCCTCGGTGTTGAAGACGAACTGGCTCTTGCCGCCCTGCAGCTGCAGCTGCACCTCGGACTCGTCGGCGAAGATCAGGTACAGGTACTTGAGCGTCTCGGCCAGCCAGAAGCTCTGCATCTGGTCGATGAAGCCGCCGCCGTTGGGCTGCATCACGTCGTTGAGCTCGGCGAAGCCGCTGCCGGTGCGGCAGGCCCGGTCGATGCTCACAAAGGCCCGCCACGCCATGTCCTGCCACTTGCGGTCCCCCGTCAGCCGGTACGCGTAGTAGACGCTCTCCAGCGTCTCCGGCCGCAGGATGTACGCGCCGGCCGTCGTGTAGAAGCCCGACTTGGCGTAGAAGCTCCGCTGCGACGCCGGCGGCGGCCCGTTGTTGCCGTCGTTGGGCGGCAGCGCCGCGTCCACCCACCGGAACACCTCGGGCCCGATGCCCGCCGGCGCCTGGATGTAGTTGTTGAAGTACGACTCCGTCAGCTCCAGCCCAAACTTCTTGTACTTATCCTGGTTGAGGACGACGCCGCCGAGGATGAAGTTGCCGCCCGCGAAGCTCGCCACTGTGTTTCCGCCCCTCGTCAGCGTACTCGTCTTCACCCCCCCTGCTCTGTTCGTCCCCGAGAGGCGTGAGCGACTTACGATGCGTCGAGACCGGGTCTATCGTCTGCCCCGAGTACTGCGCCAGGAACGTCAGGTTCCGGCGCGTCGACGGGTGCGACGCCAGGTGCTCCATGGTCGAGTCGGCCGCCAGCACCCAGCGGTCCCGGTACTCGCCAAACGCCTCGGGGTCGTACTGGTACATCTTGATGAGGTACTCGTAGAAGCTGTCGGTGCCGCCCGACCAGCCGCCGTCGCTGTTCTGAAAGGTGCCGTCGGCCGTCGCGATGGACGAGCCGACCAGCCCGGGCCAGGCCTCGGGGCTGCCGGTCGGACGCAGCAGGTACGACTCGGCCCTCTGGACGAGCTGGCCGTACTTGGCACTGCCCGACTGGTCGCTGAGCCTCGTCCACTCCAGCACCAGCGTGCCGGCTTCGGCGAGGCTGTTTTCGGAGCTGCCGCTGTTGCGCCTGGTGGGATTAAGGAAGAGGCCCGGGTCCGGAACGCCGCTCTCCGTCTCGAACGCGATGCTCAGTGTGTCGGCCAGAGTCTGGGCCTGCCTCAGAAGGACGTCCACCTTGCGGCGCTCGATCGGGAGATTGCTCATGGGCCCCTTCAGCAGGTCGTACCCTGTCGTCATCGTCAGCGAGCTGCGCACGCACAAGGCCGAGCACCGCGCTCCCGCCTGCATGAGCAGGGAAGCAGTCCGTCGAGGAGAGGGGAAGGCATACCAGAGACCAGGCCGCCGAGATAGCGAATGTTGGTCTCGAAGAGCGAGATGCGATCATTGGGCCTCGCCGTCGTGGTAAAGTCTATACGAGCAATGAAATCCAGCATGTCGTTGATGGTTCCAGTCTCGCCCATAACGATGGCCGTCGTGAGCGCATCCACGACCGTCACTCCCCAGCCGTTCCTAACCATCGGCAGCGCATCTCGTCAGTAGCCAGATCGACCTGCGCCGCACTGCCCTGTTTTGTCCTTTCTTTTTCCCACAATGAGACCCGTCAGGGCGCGCTCTCACCTGTCGTCCTCGGAGCCATTGCTCACTGGGTGCAGCGTGTCGTGGGGAAAGGCGTGTCGGCGGTAGCCGTCCCACGACGTGCGGAACGCACGCCTGACGGCCTCGGCTTTGGCTCTGTCCGGCCTCGGCTGCGCTGCCACTTGATCTGCGGCCGGCGACGGCAGGGCCAAGGCCGTGGCGACCAGCTCGAAGAGCACGACGGAGCCGAGTGTGAACCGCATGGCGCTGCAAGATCTTCACCGGTAGTCGAGGCGATCTCGTGTGAGAGCCACGGTCTGGGCATTGACGGGCGCGTTGGAGGATCGGGGCGGCACAGTCTTTTTTATTCCAAGGGCGGACATATCATAAACTTTCCGCTAATGAGTCCAAGACACTGTGGAACGGCTTGGAATTGAGCAAGCCCCCTGGACGCGCGCAGACTCTAGTGAGTACATCGTGCATAGACGTCCGTCGGGGATGGGGATGTGCATCCATCGTATCCTCCCCAAAGCCGGCGACGCAGGGAGGCACATGACATGCACAGCGGCCTCGCCCGCGTCGTGCGGCCAGGCGGCTGGCTGCAGTCGATGCAGATTGTGTATTCGTCGCCGTCTTCGCAGCCGGCAGAGGGCGGCGACGGATGCGGTAGAGGCTGCGCATGCGTCTGGCACTTGTGACGAGGTCGCAGGCGACCGCCCAGGTCAGGTCCCCAGGGCCCACGTTTCGCTGCCCAGGGTCGCATTGTCTGCGGCAGTCATATGATGAGATCACAGCGCCGCCGTCCTTGCTGCTCGAGGGGGTGTCAGCCTCAGTTCCAGACCGGCCAATGGCGGGAGACGATGGCTCAGGGTCGGCTGTAACCCGCCTGGGTCCTGACGATCCAAATTACGCTGCCAGATCTCCCGGCGAGACAGCAGCATCAGGTACGAAGAACAGGTCCGAGGGGAGGGAAGGGGTTGTGTTCTCAGCCGGGCGCATTCGGCGAGAGAAGCGGTTTTGGCAAAGACGTCCGACTCTTGCCATGGCCGACTTGATGAAGATAAATTGGATTCAACAAGAAGCAGGCGTCTCCACACCATCTGCGAGGTCATGTTGTCTGTCTCCTTGGCGAGAGGGGGGAAGCATGACAGCGAGACCGGGCCAGCGTCCAGCTGCTCCTCTGCATGTGTCTATGACGGTTCCGTGGCCCACGGCCCAGGCACTGGCTCGATTTCGGGCCGGCGGCGCACGCATTTCCCATCCATGCCCCAGCGAGCAGTCGTCTGAGACAGGCTCGAGGCCTGGATTTACAGAGCGGCGGCCGCCGCCAGCTTCTCCCGCCCATCCATCCCGACCATCCAGTGCGGGGGGGAAAACTGCGGGGGAGCAGGCCTCTGTGCCTGCAAAGCGTCCAGGATCAAGGCAGGGGGATAGATAAGACACGCGAGCTGCGTCTTGCACCGTGTCTGGTGGCTTCCGCATCTTCGATCCCGGCACGCGCCAGGTCCTGAAGCAAGTCATGCTCCAGGTCATGCCCGACCTGCCGTTCAGCCAAGCTCGCGGAGCCTCGCCAGGGCCTCAGCGACGCCACCGCGTAGGCGCTCTTCTGAAGCTGTGGCCGAGTGATCCGGTGCAGCGCGCCCCTGGTCGCGCGATGCGTCAGGCTCCTGCGACTCTGCGGCCGCCGCGCCTAAAGCATGCTCGTCCATATCGTCGTCGTCGTCGTCGTTATCCATGAATGCAAACTGCTTCGGGACTGACTCGTCTTGCCTTCCCTGATCCGACAAACTCGTAGGGCCCCGGGACTCCAAGCTCGACGGCCGTTCCTGTGCGTCGGCGCCCCTCGACGAGTCCGCCCGAGTTCGTTCCCCGGGCGGCTGGGCGGTCCGCCTGGCGGCCTTTTTGACCCGGAACGGCTCGTCGACGGCAGTGCACCACCTCCTGACCTTGACCACGTCCCAGCCGTTGAGCATGCTAAGCTGTTCCGGCTCTGCGTTGACGGCGTTCCTGAGGCTCCCGAAATTGGCGACTAGAGCGACGGCGTCCGACTTGTTGAGGCTTCGCGGTACGGTGACGAAATCGACGAGGCGGTCGGCGTACGTCGAAGACTGCTGGCCGCGGATGGCTGTAAAGTCGGCATTCTCGTACGACTTGTACAGCTCGAGATAGCGCGCCGCCTCGGCCGCCGACCAGCAGAGTATGATGGTGACATTGTTGACCACCGACGTCTTGGACAGCTCGCGCAACGAGTCCTCGTGATTCGGTATGTCGACCATGGTCAACAGAATGCGAAGATTGTACCTGCCCTGCAAGTTGCGGATTCGGGTGTAGATGTATTCGGGATGCAGACGGTGATATTTCAGGCTGAAGATGTCTTCGTCAGCCCTCGACACTTGCGTCGTTCGACCGCAACAGAGCGTTGTTCGGCCAGGCCAGATAGCCATACCTCAAGAACAGCGCGCAGGTCGCGAGTCCCAGGACGTAGTCAGCGGGTATGTCGCTGTACTCCCACGGCATGGATCTGAGGCACGTCAGGACGGGGTTGCCGCGCTGGCGCGGAGACACGAGAATCGTCGAGCCCGAGTTCCTCTGAGGCAAGACCTGCGGTTTCGGCTGCACAACCCTGGCCGCCGGCGAGGCGGCAGGAGGCGCTCGGTCGAGAGGCTCAGTCCGCTGCGGCACAGGCTGCCGAATGGCCGTCGTCTGAGCTGCTGCGGGTGGTGGCGCTGGCGGTGACGGATCGGCCGCAGCGGCCATGGCCGCCAACAGGGACTCGTCGGCGCCGAAGTCGTCGTCCATGGGGCCGTGAAACCGTCGATTTTCGTGATCGCACTGCTGAGCGTCCGAACCCCTTGCGTGGCTGGATCGTTGGGTCGCCTGTCGCCGCTTCTCGGTTGAAACGTTGACCCTATTTCTCTCTTTTTTTCTTCACCTTTATTTTCGGGCGGACAGTGACGTCTAGACCGAGGGATCTCCAAGCCCGCACTAAACTCCTGCCGCGCCACAGCTGCCGCGCCACGTCATGCCTCAGGCAGGCATTTCTTACTCCCTCTGTCCTCTACGAATACACACATGGATTACGGGACCGCAAAACCATCGACTCGAAGTTGGTCATCATTCCTCTCCTCATTCCCTTCAGGCATCACCTATCGGCGCCGTGGTACGCACTCCTTGACGTACCACAAAGGACAGAGGGCCGCACTACCCGCGAGATCAAAAGCAGTCATGAGACGGGAATCGTCTCTCTGACGGGTATCAAACGTACAGACTTCGTCGTCAATCCTCAGCCATGGCATCCCGTCGCGGTACGCTCGATGGCCCCCGGGGTGGTCCGCCAAATTCCATAACGCCATGGGCCAAGCAAACGCCCTGTTTCTAATCCTCATATTCGCTGTCGCTCATGGCCGCCTCGCCGGCCATGGTCCTGTGGATGGCATGCAGCGCCTCTAACCAGGAATCGATGGCCTCTCTGGCCTCCTCGTTACCCGGCCCCGTCCCTGCGATCTGGTCCCGCAGCCTTTCGTAGGCCTCGATCATGACCCATATTTGGAGGCCCGAGGCATCGTTGCCATCGCCGGCGGCCCGGTGGCCCAAGGCGGAAGACAGCTCGCGGGTCAGCAGCTCCAGTCCGATCTGGAACCTCAGCGTGGCTGGAGCGGGAACTGCGTCTTCATCCGCCTCTAGCTCCGGCTCCCTCGTCACGGGGGTTGCCGGCGGCGACACGGACAGGGGCTTGCATTGTGTAGCCTCCTCATCAAAGGCGACGAGCGTCCCGTCATCAGATACTGGGGACGGTGCTAGCAGGCTGCGGCGTCGGTCCTGCGCCAGTTCGAGCAGCACGCTGCCCTGAGATTCTTCCTGACCTTGGTGGTTGAAACCGGCCGTCTCGGGCTGGTCATGTCCGGAGTCGACGGCCAAGACGTCTGGGTATTCTACCAGCTCGCGGTACTGCCGGGCAATGGTGCAGACGCTGGATGTCCTCTGGACGCCGTCGACCTGTTTTCTGAGCCGGGAAGCCCTCTCAAGCTGTCCGATCTGGCGAACCGGGGTCTTTGCACGCCGTCTGAATGTCGGCACGGGTCTTGTTGGGGGAGTCGGCGGCCTGAACGTGGCAAGATCATCGCCCTCTCTGATGTGATTGAGAAGCGAGGGCTCGATAGCAGGAGGCGGCGGCGGCGGCGCTCTCTCAGGAACGGGAAGAGGAACTGGCGGACACGGCTTCCGACGAAGCACCGAAGGAAGACTGGGCGGGACCCAAGGGGGACGAGGAGCACGGGGTGGGGGCGGAGGCGCTCTGCTCGGGGCCGGGACCGTCATCGGTCGTGATACGTCGTCATTCGGGCTGTCTGGCTCGGCCAGATCGCTCTGCATCGAAGTGCTGAGATCGGGCGACATGGGGTTCGCCGGGTTGCCGAGCGCGCCCATCTGGAAGCCGGCCAAGCGGATGACAGTGCTGAGATCGCTCTTGGTCCAATCCTTGAACTCGCTATCGACGACGGGTCCCTTCGTGGCGGGCCAGAGCTTGTGCAGCTTGCCTTTGGCAGGCCTCAAGCTGCTGGCGATGCTGATGATGGACCGCCTGTGCTGGTCGGTTGTCGACGCCACGGACGTGGGCGAGGCCGAATCCGCCTCCGGATCGAGACGGCCACCAACAGGGCGGCCGAGCATCCCGAGGGAAGGCGTCTTAATCGTCATGCCGAGGAGAGCCTTGGAGAGTGCCGGAAGGGAGAAGCGAAAGCGCGACAGGTTTGACGGCGGGATCCAGGCGGCCAAGGAGGGGATCGACCTCGCTTTTCAACGACGCCGGCCATCATCGGCCGCCGCCCCCAACGCTGCTCAGGCGAGCAAGGATCCAATCCATTGGAGCCGGCAGCCGATGGCTGGCGCCAGGTTGGCGCCAGGCAGCGCAGCACCGCCCCTTTGCTGAGCGAGGATTCGTAACTATGCTCCGAAGCCCTTCTTACTGTACGTGGTCGCGCTCAGCCCCAAACGCGCCAAATCTTGGCCGGGGCTCCCTGACTACGGGGGGCGAAGCCTCGGGATGTTTGGGGGCGGGGTCTGCGGATCGTCCCCGACATCCTATCGGCTGCCGGCGTTTCCAAGTTAAAAATAACGTGTTTCCTCGCCCAAGCGCTCGAGCCCGGTCTTGGCTGAGTTGGAGGGCCGCGTCGTCGCAGATCGCCCTTGTTGCTTGCGTACGCAGGTGGCAGCGCGTCGCTGATTTGCCCACGACGATCGGCGTTTGCAGCAGCCATAATGCGCAGCTCGTCGCCGCCCGTCTCTAACACAGAGGTGGAACGAACAAGGACAAGACGTCAAGAGAGCGGGAGAAGCAATTGCTTTCCATTCATGCAGTATGTACATCCGGGGCTCAACATCCCATCCGGCTCGGCCCCACTCCGCCCCAACCGCCCGGCTGCTGTGGGGCCACGGACCGCCGGCTGCGCCTAGGTGGGGGCCCGCCGGACGACTCGGAGGCCGCCTCGGGCACGCCCAGCCAGGCTGTGCCGTTTCTTCCTCTTGCACCGGGACCGCTGCCTACGATTCGCTGCATTTTCAGACCTGGCCGAGCCGAAGCCGGGGAGCCTTGTTATATCTGACTAAAGTACAAAAGGACATGGACGACTCCGCACCCGGTCAGCTTCACCTGGGTGGGAGCCTCGCCCGCGGGACATGTGACTCTCCCTGTCTACAGTCGTTTGACAAGGCAAAGAAAGGAGAGTAAAAAGAAAGTGTGGCGAAGAGAAGAATAGAGCAAAGAGCGACATGGAACGAAATAAAATGCAGCGACTGGCACTGCATCCTCCCACAACTCCCCTCAATCTCCTCCGAATCCTCTGTCCCATGCCACCGGCCGGTCTGCCCCTGGCCTTATGGTTTCGGGCTTTGAAAGACTACTGGCGTCCAGCGCCGTTGGAAGCCAGAAGGTTGACAGTGCCGTAAGGCTGGTCAGAGATGACGTCCCTGAGGGCCAACTGCTGCATGCGTCGGCACAGCGCCGCCGTGCCGGAGATGCCCTCAAGCGCGCCCAGATAGGCCGCCAGGCCGGTGATGTGCGGGGTGGCCATCGAGGTACCGGTCATGGACGTCTGCGTCGCGATTGCGAGGTCAGAGAGGGCCCTTTTGTGGACTTCTTGAGAGCAGCAGGGAGATGGGAGAGCAAACTCACGATGCCGCCGCCGGCGCGCAGAGAGATGACGTCGACGGCCGGGGCCAGGATGTTGACGGGGGCACCCCAGTTGGACATGCGGTAGCGCGTGTCGTCGGCGGCGGTGCCACCGACGGTGCAGACAGAGCGCTCAGAGGCGGGCGAGATGGACGAGGCGTCGATGTTGTCGTTACCGGCAGCGACGGCCAGGAAGACGCCGCTGTTGACAAGGGCGGCGGCCGCCTGGTTGGTGGCGTCGGAGTACTGGCCGCCCAGGCTCATGTTGACGACGACGCCCCGCGGGCAGCGCCGTCTGTACTTGTCGCGGGCCACGAACTCCATGCCTAGGTTGGCGGGGGCCGGTCAGTTTTCCGTTCCGTCATCCCGCCGGAGACTCTCTCTACCGGGAGGCTGAGCCGGCCGAGGTGGAGGCGCATCCATACCTGAGATGATGGCCGAGTTGGACCCAGCGCCGCTGTCGGCCAGCACCTTGACGCCGAATAGGCGCGTCCTCTTGGCCACGCCGAACGTGGTCGAACCGATGGTGCCGGCGACATGCGTGCCGTGTCCGTGGCCGTCCCGAGTCTGTCCGGGGATGAAGGAGGTGAGCTGCCTGGCGCGGCCTCGAAAGTCCTGGATTTTGGGTCGCCCCCCAACTGTCAGTGCTGTCTTCTTCGACATCGAAACTCGCCCGCCTCCTCCTGGGGAACCAGCTCCTCTCTTCTGAAGCAAGGGACGTACGGGATGGCTGTCGTCAATGCCGGTGTCTATGACATAGGCGCAGGTTCCTTCTCCGGCGCTTTCGTCGAAGTTGTACACGTCGGCACCGGGCTCGCGGTTGGAGATGCGGGCAAGGCCCCAGGGAGCCCGGCCCTGCCGCGCGACGGCGCTGATTTTGGAAATGCTGTCCTTTTCGATAAACTCAACCTGTGGATTCAGGCGGCGAGCGAAGCCAGCATGTCAGCAAGACGTTCGGCGTCGGCCGTCTATACCGCCTCTCGGGGAACGGCGTCCAATTGCCTCTCGGGGAGGGACACGGCATGGGGGCGGTGTTCTCACCTCAGGGTGGTCCCGGAGGTTCTTGAGAGCCTCCTCGTTCAGGCTAGTGGCAAAGCCCTTGAAGGCGTGGTGGTAGATGTGGTCCGCGTCGTCGGCCAGGTCGTTGATGGCCTCGTCGAGGACAGACATCTTGCTGTCGTGCTTGAACTTGACAATGTACTTCTCGGGAATGACCTCGGCATCGCGGGGAGTAATGAGCGGGGCCGGCTCAGAGCGCTTCCGTACAACGGAGGGGCCGGCCAGCGCCAGGGGCAGAAGGGTAAGAAGGAGAGAGGAATGCATCGTGATTATGGCTGGTCTTGTCGCACTGCTGACCCAGGACCGCTCTGAACGAAGGCTTCGATGTCAAGAGATGGGAGAGAATGGGAAACCAAAGAAAACAACGAGCGTGTGTGTGGAAGGGGGGAAAGAAAGGAAGGCAAGTCGAGTAAACCGGCTCGGAGACAAGTGTCGAAGAAAGGAAGAGAATGTTGGGGATGGAAGAGAAGGAGTCGAGATGTCCGAGGAAGGGGAAGACGAGGCCATATTTATCCTGCCCCTCGTCCCCGGGGCTTGAAGAGCGACGATCCGGCCGCCGCCGCGGAGACAGCGACGAGGCACGCGCAGGGCCCGGGTCGACGGTTCGTCTGGCCTCATCCTCGCCGACAGGGTCGTCACCCCGTGCGCAGATGCCTGCGCCATCCGGTGACGGCATCGTTGCTGGGGGGGCCCGCCGTCGACGACGACGACGAAGACGACGAGGAGGAGGACGACAGTGGTCGCCGCCGCTCGATGGAGATGGATGACGGTTCGGTACGCCCGCCGGCGTCAGGGGGGCTGCAGGCGAAGTTTCGAAGGGCCTTCCTATCTCTGCTGGCCTTCTTTCGGGGACCGGAACCGGGCTGGGGATGTTTGATTGCCTCTTTGGACGACTCCTTACTTGGTCGACTCCAACGGTCATTTCTCATTCTGGAGGGTTCATCCGCCACTCGCCAATGATACGGACACGGACACACGCGACAGACAGACACTTGTGCGCTCTGTCCCCATCATCCCCTTTCACTTTCCGGCCACGCCACGCGCTACGTCCTCTGTCAACCTGCTTCGTCGTTTTGGCGGTCGACACGGCGAGATGAAACGCGAGCCTGCGAACCGGACCATGGAAGGACGGACGGGTAGGGAGGAGAAGCCGGGCAACGGGGCGGACAGCCATGTCATTCTTGGCCTTCCCCCCTCCCCCCCAGCTGCCGGTACGGGCAGGTGACATGTCTCCGTCTGTCTGCCTGTCAGTTGCTGCCGAGATACTGGGCTGGCTCGGGGCCACGGACGAACGAGACGGCCTGGGACGACGAAACAATGGCGGCCGCCTTCCTCACTCACTCCCTGGGCCCCCCCTCCCCCAAGGGCTCCCCCCAGCTCTACTCGTCTGGATCATGCATGTCCGCCTGGCTTCCTCGAGGAGGCAAAAGGCATCTTGATTCGCGTAACTGGCGGAGCGCAGAGTCCGCCGTCCGCCGCCCAGCCTGTTGCCCTCTGGGCCGCGCCGGAGGTGGCAGGTGTAAACAAGAGGGCAAGCCGAAGTGCCTATGTGGGCCCGGCATGTACGATGTTTGACGGCCAGTCCGTCTGCACAGCTACATGCGCGTGCTATTTGCGGCTCTCCGTCAGACCGCGCTTCTGCCCCGGCCCGGCCGCATATGCAGGACCAAAAGAAAAGGGGGCGGTGGCGGCGGCGACGGCGGCGACGGGAACAGGCGAGCGAGGCGTCTTCTGCCACGGGCAACGTGCAGCGCTGCTTGCGCTTCTCGTCCTCGTCGTCCAAGTCTCGCTTCCGAGCGGGCCGCAGATTGACGAGCCGGAGACTAAGCATAACAGCATCAACAGGTGCCTCTTCCGGCCATCACGAAGCACAGGGCCGGAAAGCCAACGACGCCGGCGGCGAGGAAAAAAAAAACAAGTCTCAGGTGTGACCATAGGGGCAGTCCTGTCCGAAGGCCACCGCAACGGGGGGAGAGAAAAAGGGGGCGGGCAAGGCGCGCCGTCGGAGCGATGCTACGGATCTGGCGCGAATGTCATCCATACAGATTGCGAGACCTTTGGGGGGGGGGGGCCAGCTCCGACGAGATGGGAAAGAGGCAGAGGACGGGATTTCAGCATCGAGGATGGATGGCGGAAAAAGCAATGGAAGACGACAAAAGAAAGAACGGAAACGGACGTGCGTGGAGAGGAGGCAAAAATCAGGGGGTCCAAGGCCAGATGGACCAAACGACGGCCAGCCAAGGTTGGAGACGCGGCGGCAGATGAGGTGCGCCTGTGCCTCGGAGCATCTATGCGTCCAATGCGACTCTGGCCATGGCGAGAGGACGAAGTTGCGCAACTCGACTCTGCCCACCCGCCTCGTCGGAGTGCGAGACGTTCGTCAGAGCAGAGGGCAAGGGCAAAAGCTGCGAAGACGGTCAAGGGGGGAGCGGCAAAAAGACCTGGTCCGACGAAAGTCTGGTTCCCGGCATATTGCGCGTCTGTGTCCTCCCTCCCTCTCTCTCTCTTTCATACTCACATATACATACAGCAGCACAATCCATATGCAAGGGTGTTTCGGCTACCACCTCCAACGCCGCCGTTTGGCCTAGATTGCTCCCCTCGCGACGGCGCCGGCAGCGTCGAGACAGACGGCCGGCCGGCCGACGACGGCGAGCGACTCCCTCCTCCCCCCCATCGGGCCCGTCCGCCTTGCGCTTCGGCGCCGCTCCTCGGCGAACCGACGACCCGAGACGCCAACGTTACCGCGGCGCCCCAGTCCTGGCTCTCGATACCACCTTGGGCCCTCACCTCGATCCGCCTTCCCAAAGCAGCAGGTCCGCCTCGCCCGCACACCGCGGATCCTTCTATCAGCCCGACCGTCTGGCTCGCGGCTCGAAACGAACAAGTTCCGGCGCCTGGATCGGGACTGCGCAGAGAAGTTTTTTTTTTCCTTCTCTTTCGTTTGTTTCAACCCCCGCCCCTTTTGCCATCTCTGGGGGAAGCAGAGGCGCGGATCCGGAGTGGAGGGAGAGAGAGAGAGAGGCCAATCTAGTTGTCACGCGTGAGATGAGATGGGGAACGCGACAACAGACCCAACGACGGTGACGGCCCTCTGTGAGTGGCTCGGCATGGACATTGCCACCCTTTTCTGCTAAACTCTTGTCGAACAGGATCGATTTTGACGTGCGCCAAAGATGCGCGACTCCTTGCTGCCGTCTCCCCTTTTGTTTTTGGGCGGTCTGGTCCCCGATGTGTGCCTGCAGCTCGCCGCCGGCTTCGTCACCACGAGGCCCGGGATAGGACGGGCCTGCCTAGAACAGGGTATCTGTTCGACACGACGCCGACCATTCTCCTCACACGCATTTCACTCACGTCCTACATGTTCCTGTGCCAAGCTACAACGTACATGGACGCAGACGCACATCTCGTGAGCGGACAGACAGAAGCGAGGGAGGAGGGGGAACGCAGCGTGAGAAGCCTTGGCCGCAAGGGGGAGGGGGACGTGGAAGTCTCTGGCCCTCGCCCCGATGCCCTCGATCGTCCACGCACGCGAACTGGGCACCGGGGACCTGCTGCCTTGCCGATAGTTGGCCATCGGCGAGCCATCCCGGCAGCGTGTCGACTCGAGAGCAGGGGAAGACGGGACGGACGAACCGGGCTGCGGCCTCGTCTGGTTGCCCACGCAAAAGCGATACCGAGAATCTTGCATACATACATGCCAGTACTCGCCCGGGGAACCGATGGCCCCTCGCAGGCAGGACGAGGCTGACGGGCTCGTCCTCATCGGATCGGACGGGCGTGCCTTCGGCGACGAGGCGAGCCGTGCTCCGCGCTGCTCGGCCCAGCCGCCATCGAGCAGGGCCCCGGCCTCTGGTCGTGGCGCCGGCGGCCTCCCATATTCGCGTAGGACGTCGTATGAGATCGCTTAGCCCGGACGAGAGGCGTGACCTGAGAGGCCTCGATCTCGACGCCTACCCGGGACTCCTCCCCGGCCTTGATGTGATCTTGGCGGCCTTTCGTCGACTTTGCTATCGGGGAGCGCTTGGCCGAAGCCGTTGCCACTGTAGCTGCAGGTCCCATATTGGACGGCTTTGCGATTCCGTCGTCGTCTTCCCGCGTGGCCGAGTGGCCCGTCTTGGTCTCTGGCATTGATGTTTCGTGCAGGAAAGGGGGGGCAGTCTGAAAACATGCCCATAAGACATTTACTAGTTTCGGGTAGTATGCTGTAGGGTAGGTCAATATCTCGAAATGTGGACTTGGCCGAGGAAACAATGGTGCCTACGACATCGAACTGAACGATCGCGAGATACCTCGAGTCGGCAGCATCTTGTATACGACCCAAGGTATCCGTCGATCCCCAGTCGCCCCCCCTACTAAAAAGGGGAGTGGAGAGTGCGGCTACTTCATCGCCCGCCCCTCTTTCTCAACTCCCCCTCCTTTCACGAATAACCGTGATAGCTTCGTCTCCCTCCCCCCCCTGGACGGCATCAGACAAGCAGCGCGCAAGAAAAGACAAGCCGGAGTCTCTCAAGCATGGGCGGCGAAATTAAAATCACGGGCTCGACCGCTCGCGACGTCCGCTTCCCGACCTCGCTCGACAAGACGGGGTCCGACGCCATGAACGCCGCCGGCGACTACTCGGCCGCCTACTGCATCCTCGAGACCGACTCGCGCTTCTCCGGCCACGGCATGGTGCGTGTCCCGCCGCCGTGCCGCCGAGAAGTTGTCTGTTGATGGGTGGCTGTTGCTGAAAAAAAAAAAAAAAACAACAACAAGCAAAAGTGCAGACCTTCACCATCGGCCGCGGCAACGACCTCGTCTGCGCGGCCATCCGTCACGTCGCCGCCCGCCTCCACGGCAGGACGCTCGGCTCGCTGACGGCCCGCTGGGGCGAGACGTGGCGCTACCTCGTGTCGGACAGCCAGCTGCGCTGGATCGGCCCGGAGAAGGGCGTCATCCACCTGGCGCTCGGCGCCGTCGTCAACGCCCTGTGGGACCTCTGGGCCAAGACGCTCGGCAAGCCCGTCTGGCGCGTCGTCGCCGACATGACTCCCGAGCAGCTGGTCGACTGCATCGACTTCCGCTACATCACTGACGCCCTGACGCCCGACGAGGCCGTCGCCCTGTTGCGCGCCCGCCAGGACGGCCGGGCGGGCCGCGTCCGTGATGCCCTCGACAACCGCGCCGTGCCCGCCTACACGACCAGCGCCGGCTGGCTGGGCTACGACGAGGACCGGATGAGGCAGCTCCTGCGGCGGGCCCTGGACCAGGGCTACCGCCACTTCAAGCTCAAGGTCGGCGGCGGCATCGACGACGACCGCCGGCGGCTCGCCGTCGCGCGCGACGTCATCGGCTACGACGACGGCAACGTCCTCATGGTCGACGCCAACCAGGTCTGGTCCGTCCCGGACGCCATCGAGCACATGCGCCGGCTCGCCGAGTTTAAGCCCTGGTTCATCGAGGAGCCGACGTCGCCCGACGACGTGCTCGGCCACCGCGCCGTCCGCGACGCCCTCCGCCCGCTCGGCATCGGCGTCGCCACCGGCGAGATGTGCCAGAACCGCGTCGTCTTCAAGCAGCTGCTCATGACCGGCGCCATCGACGTCTGCCAGGTCGACGCCTGCCGCCTCGGCGGCCTCAACGAGGTCCTGGCCGTCCTGCTCATGGCCGCCAAGTACGGGGTCCCGGTCGTGCCGCACTCGGGCGGCGTCGGCCTGCCCGAGTACACCCAGCACGTCAGCACCATCGACTACGTCGTCGTCAGCGGCCAGCGCTCGCTGCTCGAGTACGTCGACCACCTGCACGAGCACTTCCTGCACCCGTCCGTCATCAAGGACGGCTACTACCAGACGCCCCTCGAGCCGGGATACAGCGTCGAGATGAGGGCCGAGAGCATGGACAGGTACGCCTTCCCGGGCGAGAAGGGCGTCAGCTGGTGGACCACCGACGAGGCCAAGCCCATCCTCGAAGGCCCAAAAGTCTGACGCTGGCTTTTCTTGGACTGGAGCTGGGCAGTCGATGATGGTATTTGAACTGGGTGGACATAAAAGGGCCGCTCATCAGCCACCTTTTGATAATGTTGTGCACGATGAATGGATAGATGGCCGCCCGAGCTTCAGGCTAACACAATCTTGCGGAGAGAAGTGCGTCGTTTGGGCCATACTGTAGCCATCGTCGCCTCCGATCTGTTTTCCCTTTCTGGCCCAGCTGAGGCTCAGCCCTTGAAAATGTGAGCCTCGGTAGTTGTAGGACTCCGGCCTGACTCGAGGTCTCGGAGGATCGAGGTCACGTCGGCCTACAGGCCGGGAGCTTGAACGCTGATAGCTTAGTCATGACCTCGCGTATGTAAGAATTTAATAAAAGCCTCCAACTTGTTCCAACCATCGTCGATGGCTGCAGCCAGTGAGCGACGGAACCGCAGGCGAAGCGGGAGAGACATCTGCCACGTTCCCAAAATATCAAGTCCTTTCTGCCTTGTTCGCTGTGTCTGCCGCTCCTCCCCGTCCTTCGCCGCGGTCGCCCGATGGGGGAGCGAGCAGGGCATCACGGAGCCCTCGCCAGCTCGAGGCTCGAGGCCATGAGCCGGCCGAGCCTGTTCTTCTCGCCGTCCCAGCCCATCCGGTCCCTGACGGCCCTGTTCGCGCTCTGGAAAGGCTTCCTGCTGGCGGTCGCGCTCGGTGCCGCCGCCCTCGGGCCCGGATACGACACGTCCACCTCGCTCTTCGCCCAGCGCCTGTACGGCAGCCGGGCGCGCGTGCCGGCAGTGGCCGCGGCGCTGACGCGATGGGATGCCCTCTATTACATGCACTACGTCCGCAGCGGCTACGTCTACGAGCAGGAGTGGGCGTTTGGGGCGGCCATGCCGCTGCTCGTCCGCGCCCTCGCCGCTGCCATCCCGTCGGCCGGCCACCAGCTGGAGCCTCTGCTGGCCGTCGTCGTCGCTCACGCCTCCCACCTGGCGGCCGTCCTGGCCCTTTATCGATTGACGGCTGTCGTCTGCGGCGACGCGAGGATCGCCTTTATCTCGTCCGCGCTCCACATCCTTTCGCCCGCCGGCCTCTTCCTCTCTGCTCCCTACGCCGAGAGCCCCTTTGCCGCCCTGTCCTTCGTCGGCTGCCTGCTGTTTGCCCTCGGCATCAAGAACAAGCATAGAGCGGCGACGCGGGCGGCCGCCGTCATCGGCGCCGGCGTCGTCTTCGGCCTGGCCACCGCGTTCCGGAGCAACGGCCTGTCCAGCGGCCTCCTCTTCGCCGTCGGGGCCCTCCGCTGCCTTGTCGTCTTCGCGAGGAGTCCTACCTGGTCGAGGCTCTTGGCCCTTGCCGCCCCCGTCATCGGCGGACTCTGTGTCGCCCTCGGTTCCGTGATCCCGCAAGCCTTGGCGTGGAAGCGCTACTGCCGTGACTCTCCAGCGGAGCTTGAAGTGCGGCCTTGGTGTTTGCGCACCGTGCCCAGCATCTACACCTTCGTACAAAGCGAGTATTGGTGAGTTTGTCTCGGCCCATCCCAGCCACAGTGCCCTCTTCTCACCAGCCGGCCCGTCCCTTTCCAGGAATGTCGGCTTTTTGAGATACTGGACCCTGAACCAGCTGCCACTGTTCCTGCTTGCCAGCCCCATGCTCGCCATCCTCATCACGTCGGGTTTTGCCGTCCTGCGAAATCCAGAATCGGGGCTTCCGTTCCTGAAACACAAACCCGGCCAGGACTACGGCATGTTCGCTCGCGCACTGGCGTTGAGCCAGACGCTGGTGGCCCTGCTGGCCATCACCAACTACCACGTCCAGGTCATCACTCGCCTGTCTTCGGGCTACCCGCTATGGTACTGGTGGGTTGCGGCCTGCCTTGTGGACCCGGAGAAGCGGCGACGGGCACAGGCCGTGGCCTTCTTCATGATACTGTATGCCGGCGTTCAGGGCGCTTTGTTTGCGTCTTTCCTCCCCCCCGCATGAAGATCTAGACAAGAGCAATGCTGGAGACGCTATTTGACCAGGTAGAAGGACTCGTGAATGATGAAGCAGTTTGGTTGGTGACGCTGACGGTGTGTCGCAGCAAGACGTGCCCGCCCGCCAGCCTTGGGCGTCGGCCGATGATGGAGCAGAATGAACCGGGGAAACCATAAAATACATTTCGATTGGCCACGACCTATCACAGCCTGATAGCTGTGAGCCAGGTGCTGCCCTCCCAACGCACGCGGACCGTCTATGCAAGTGCGTTGCGAGTCGACAGCTGCGAGGAGCAGACGGGTAGCAGCAGCAGCGGAAGCTTGGGCCGCACTAGAACTCTTCTTGTCTGAACAGACGATACACAGACGGCTGCTCACTTGACCGAGACCCACGCCTCAGAGCAAAGCCGGCACTCTGCTCGTCACCCAGGATTGAAAAAAGGCTGCCCGTGGCGCACGTATGGCGAGACGCCCTGAGGGAGAGTGAGTAGGCTCTCCTCGCCCTCTGCCCGTCTTCCTCCTCTCCTCTCTCTCTCTCTGTCACGACCTGGCGGTTGCCTGCCAGCTGCGATCCGGCCACATCCGCCCGACGGCCGCATCAGACAAGGCTGGGGAGCACGAGACTTATGGTTGAACAGACGAGAATTTGCATCCCCTCTGTCGAGTCACCGTCAGTGCCCAGCGCGAGGGAACACGCTGCCATTCACGTGCCACACTGATTCACGAACACGCCCCGGCCGCCCATTATAACTTGCTCGGCGGCCCGACCTACGGCTGTCAACACACAACACATAAAAACCCCTACTCGCACGAAAAAAGAACACAAACGCACACCTCTTCTTTATCGACCAGACTTGTGCCCGCAGCACGCTATCGGCCCTCGATCGAAACCAGAAGAGCCAGCTGCCAAGAGATATTCCAGCCGAGAGATTTCGAGCCTCATCAAAGGCAGAGTGAAGAAAGCAACTGCATTTCCGATAACCCAGTGGCGATTTCCCTCCTCCCACACCTCTCGCCTCCCGCCTCTTACCGAAATCCCCAGACGAGCGGAACCGACTGTTTGTTCTTCTTCTTATCTCCATCACCGCCATCATTTCCACTTCCTCTTCCCCGACCGCCAAGGAGGGAATCCATCGATCAACACATCCGCCCATCATCCACCACCCACCCTTCACGAACCGAACCACGATGCACGGCAAGCAAGGGACAGCCGACAACGCCTCCCCGCCGCCCGCCGCACAGGCCACGACCGCCTCGGCAGCGACCGACGACGAGCCCATGGCCGTCTCGCCTGCCCTCCAGGCCCTGCTTAGGCAGGAGCCGGAGCTGAAGCTGTGGCTCGAGCATACGGGCTACTTCGACGCCGCCCACCGCGCGCGGGTGGTGCAGGGCATCAAGAGGCTCAAGGCGGCCGAGGAGGAGCGTGACAGAATCCTCCGCGAGCTCCACGACACCACCGGCGGCCTGTTCCACCGCCGGCCCGCGTCGGCGTCGACGACCACGACGCCCTCGTCCGCCCAGGCGGCCAACGGCCGCGCCGCCGCCGCCTCCGCCGCCGCCGCCGCCGCCGAGTCGCCGCCGTCGTGCGATGACGTGCCCGCCGACGAGCTGCTCGAGGAGCAGTGGGAGGAGGCCGTGGCCTCGGGCCGGCTGCGCACCACCTGGCAGCGCGAGGCCGAGACCGTCGTCGCCTACTCGGCCCCGCTCATCGCCACCTTCTTCCTGCAGTACTCCATCAACGTGGCCAGCATCTTCGCCGTCGGCCGCATAGGCAAGGTCGAGCTGGGCGCCGTGTCTCGTAAGGGAGCCTTTCAACCCCCCACCCCGTTGAGCGAGAGAGGCATAAGAGTGATCTGACTTGGCCGAACAACAACAACAACAACAACAACAACAACAACAAAAGTGGCCAACATGTCGGCGGCAATCTCGTGCCTGGCGCCCTTCCAGGGGCTGGCCACGAGCCTGGACACGCTGTGCGCCCAGGCCTACGGGTCCGGCCACAAGCAGCTGGTCGGGCTGCAGTGCCAGCGGCTGGCCTGCTTCCTGCTGTGCCTGTCGGCGCCGGTGGCCGTGCTCTGGCTGTTCTCGGACCGGATCCTGGTGCTCGTAGTGCCGGACGCCGAGTCGGCGCGGCTGGCCGGCCTGTACCTCAAGATCATGATCTTCTCCATCCCGGGCATCATCCTCTTCGAGACGGGCAAGCGCTTCCTGCAGGCGCAGGGCCTGTTCCACGCGACGACGGTCATCCTCGTCATCGCCGCGCCCTTCAACATCTTCATCACCTGGCTGCTGGTCTGGCGCGTCGGGCTGGGCTTCGTCGGCGCCCCGATCGCCGTGGCCGTGACGGAGAACCTGCTGCCGGTCCTGCTCGTCCTCTACGTCCGCTTCGTCGGCGGCGCCCAGTGCTGGGGCGGCCTCAGCCGGCGCGCCTTCACCCAGTGGTGGGTCATGATCCGCCTGGCGCTGCCGGGCATGATCATGGTCGAGGCCGAGTGGCTGGCCTTTGAGATCATGACGCTGCTGGCCAGCCGCTTCGGCACCGAGTACCTGGCCGCCCAGAGCGTGCTGGCGACGCTGGCCACCATCTCGTACCAGGTCCCCTTCCCCGTCTCCATCGCCGCCTCGACCCGCGTCGCCAACCTGATCGGCGCCGGCATGGTGAACGCGGCCAAGGTCACGGCCAGGGTGGTACGTCGTCGTCCCCGCGGCCCTCTCTCTCCTTCGCCTTCTCTCTCTCTCCACTCCCCCCCCCCTCCGCTGACGCTGCTCGACGACAGACGTTCGTGGCCGTCTGCGTCCTCGGGCTCGTCAACCTGACCATCTTCAGCTCGCTGCGCTTCCACCTGCCCGTCCTCTTCACGGCCGACGACGACGTGATCCGCCTGGTGGCGCAGGTGCTGCCGCTCGTGGCCGTCATGCAGGTCTTCGACGGCCTCAGCGCCGGCGCCCACGGCCTGCTGCGCGGCATCGGCAAGCAGTCCATCGGCGGG
>NJEV01000374.1:0-21599 GCA_002591385.1 Cordyceps sp. RAO-2017 | reverse complement strand
CCCCCCCCCCCCCCCCTGTTAATGTTCTCTGAGACTTCGCTCACTCATCGCCTCACAACCTCATTATTGTCTCTTCTCACTCACACTCCCCCTACCCCCCCTCCCCCGTCTCCAGCCCGTCTCCCCTACCCTGTCAGGGAAACCGTACCCTGGCCGGCCGTCCCCCGCGATTGTCATCGAGCTTGCAAGCAGGGCCGCTGATTGCGCAAGGACATGGGCTCGATGCTGTGCCGTTGAGCAAAGATGCCCTGCCCGCCTGCCTTGCCTTGCCAGCCTGCATTCTCCAACCACCCCCTGAGGGCTGCTGGCCTTCTTTGCCAATCATTGCCCTGTCTGAACTGCTTCTAAATCAGTCCCAGCCTGGCCCTCGGCAGGTGGTGTTCGGAGTGGCCCAACCTCGGCAGCCGGTCTCCAGCAACATGTGGGAAAGGCCACCCCCCGTGAAATGGGCGAACGGGCTGGGAGAACCCAATCCAGCTCCAAGAGGGGGGGGGGGGGCTCCTCCTCCAGCCCGCCGTCTTATACCGCTTTGCACGAGCAGGGCCCAGTCGGTTGTGTGCGGCCGAGCAGTGTATATAATCCCGTCAGCCTGCCCCAGTTTCACTCGATCCGCCTTCCCCCCTTTCCTGCTCTCCCCCCTTTTCTTTAAGCGCGCCCACACTCGTTCGTTTGTGTCCTCTTGCCCTTGAACTCTACCGCAAGCGAAGAGAGAAGCGAAGGATAAAAAGAAAAGAGACCCCCGCTTCTAAAGCCAGTCACCCGTTTGCTCTCTTTCAGAACATCTTCCCCGTTCTCTCTCTCCCGCCAAGATGAAGTTCACCGCCGTCACCCTCGCTTGCCTCGCCACGGGCATCTACGCTCGCGCCTCGGATCCGCCTACCAAGGTCTACGAGCGCGACATCGCCACCGTCACCGGCGCCATCGAGGACGTCGGCAAGGACATCGACGGTCTCGGCTCCGCCCTTCAGGGCTTCAAGAGCGACCCCCAGCCCGTGAAGGATGCGGCCGACAAGCTGATCGGCACTCTGGGCGATTCCAAGAGCAAGGTTGACGGCTCCGACAAGCTGACCCTGGCCGACGCCCTCGGCCTGCAGGAGCCGGTCAAGGCCCTGCAGACGAAGAGTGAAGAGCTCGTCAAGGGCCTCAAGGGTGGCAAGACCAGGATCCAGGACGGCGGCTACTGCAAGCTCGTCCGTGAGAAGGTCAACTCCATCGATAAGGGCTCCAACGACCTGATCGACTCCGTCGTCAGCAAGGTCCCCGAATCAGCCCAGGACATCGCCAAGAGCCTCGCCAGCGGCCTGCAGAAGGTGCTTGCCGAGGCCAAGACGGAGTTCAACGAGCAGAACTGCAAGGACTCCGCCGGCGGCGGCAAGTCGTCCGCTCCTGCCTCGTCCGCCCCGGCCTCGTCCGCCCCGGCCTCGTCCGCCCCCGCCAGCTCGGCCGAGCCTAGCGAGTCCGAGCCCGCCGCCACCTCCGCCCCGGCCAGCTCCGGCTATGCCGTGCCCTCCGAGTCCGAGTCCGAGTCCGAGCCCGCCTCGACCTCCGCCCCGGCCAACACCGGCTACCCCAAGCCTTCCGGCCCCGCCACCACCCCCTACCAGCCCACCGGCACCGGCATCCCCACTGCCGTTCCCACCACGCAGGCCCCGATTGTCACCGCCGGCGCCGCCCTGGTCGCCCCCGCCGGCGCTCTGGCCATGGCCGTTGCTGCCATGATCCTGTAAGAGGACTGGAACTCGTGCGCGTTGGACAACGAGAAACGCATCATTTTTACTCGGCATTCCGGGTCCGATAACCGGACCTCATGGTCGGCTTTCCGATATGCGAGAACAAATGTAGAGTACAAAATGTATCCTATTTCTTTCTTTCACTGGCATCGGCAATGGTCTCGCCTACGCGAGACAGGAGGGTGGACATAGGCCCGAGGTCATGACCTGACCGATAATGTATGAATTCTACGTCTATACTTTGCAACATCTTTCAACCAGTACTTTCGCTTGATGTTGGAGACGTTATTCATCATGACAGGTGCTTGTCAGTACTTTCGTTGATAAGCACAGTCCAGACCTATTTTGGAGAGCTCGCAGCGTTGAAAAACAAGTGACGGTCTGACGTGGCGTTCGTAGCGATTCACTCACTCGAGTCATCATACGGCGTGGCGTCTGCGTTCTTTCGCATACGGACAAGCGAGGGCAGACATCTCGCGCAGGGAAGACGGAATTCCCAGCGACCGCGCGCCTCGATAGGGCGGCTTTTTGGCCCTTGTCTGCTTGTATTGTGTACTGGCATTCCCCCTCATCCTGTTCCAGTACTCACTCAGCTCGAAACGCTGTTTCGAGTCCTGTCCTCATCCGCAACAGACGCTGGGCTCCTCGATACCCTTGGGCGCCGGTGCCGAGCCGTCCGAGTTTCGGCCTTGGTCGACCTCGATTTGGACGACGAGCCAGTCGCAGAGGAACTTGCCGAGGCCGGCGCCGATGAAGATGCAGATGATGATGAAGCCGTTGAAGTACATGGCGAGCAGCATGACGATGTAGGCGCCGCCGAATGTGAGGGCGTGGAGGAGGGAGCGGATGAGCTGCTGGACGATGGTGGCGCGAAAGGTGACGACGGGCGTGTCGAAGCTCTTGACGTCGGCGTACTGGTTGGCGAACTGGCGGCGGGCCTGGCGCTGGATCAAGGCGTCGTACTCCTTGCCCAGGCGGCGCAGAAGCTCGACGACGACGACGAGAAGAATGACGCCCAGGCAGGTGGCGGCGAACATGCCGCCGTTCTTGATGTGCCAGCTCGACGACAGGAAGCAGGCGTCGATGGTGTACCAATTCCACAGCATCTGCCAGGGCCTAGTGAGCGCGCCGTCGCACAGCATAGGAGAGGGACGGGGCCGCTGGGCCGTACCGAGATCTTGCAGCTCGCGGCATCGCCGTCCATGCCGCCATGGTTGTGCATGTCCATGATGGGCGGCCCTGGGTATCGCAGCCGGCCGGTCGGCGAAGGACTAGGAGTGGGAGGCTTTTTTGGCCTGCCCACGGCGTCTGCGCGGTTCGGCTGCGCGGTTCGAAAGCTGTCGTCGGTTCGACCGACGATATCGGCCTCGCTCGAGTCAGGGGGCGAGGCGAGGAGACGAGGCGGTTCGGCTGGAGGCGATGGGCGCAAGCCGAGAGGCGACAAGATTGTTCGTAGCTTTCGAGCTTGTCGAATTCTATCGCGTCGTATCGGGAAGAATGAAAGGGGGGAGAAAAATAGGCGAGGCAAGGGAGAGGAAGAAGGGTGTCAGTTCGCTGGACGGGGTGGGCCTCGGGTCAATCCTTCCGCTCCCGCCCGACCAGGCTCGGGCTTTCCCATGTAGATTTATATAAAAGGCGGGAGGAGGACGGCGTGAGCGAGATTTCGAAACTGCAGCGCACGGGAGCCGGACAGGGCAGAGCGGGACGGGGCAGGGCGGGACGGGGCAGACTGGAGGCAGTCTTGAGGGTAGAGCCACTGGAGCAGAGCAGCACCAGCAGGCAGATCGACGGCTGACGGAGAGCAGGAAAGGGAAGAGAGCCTGAGCAACGGAGAGAGAGCAAGTTGATAAGCTCCTCGAGTCAGGCCGAGCGAGGCCGGCCGGGGGGAATGTGAGCTGGTTTACAGGCAATGAAACGTTCTCTGGCGGTCGATATGAAACCGGACAGCGGCCAGCAAGGCTAGGAAGCAGGTAGGCCCTCGCTAGACTGCTAATAAAACGCGTGGGTACGTTTCCGCAGCCCGACTAAGAGGCAGTCGACGGCCAGATTCAAGCCTAGCACGGACAAACAAAGCAAGGAGAGACGGGAACGAGCAAGAGACTCGGCTCCGTCCACCGCGGGAGCCCCCATAAAACTTGCTCATTCCTGCTCATAAGCGGCACCTGGCCATGGTCCGGAAACGGGCGCATTGCCCGGCCGCTGATTGGTCCCGCGCCGCTTCTTGTCTCGCTCCTCTGCCTCGAAAGCCTGGCCGCCGAAGCTCGCCGCCTCTCGTCGTTTTATCTCGCCGAGGAAGGAGGGCCGTCCGCTTGATCACTTCTCGGTCGCAGCCGTCGCCGTTCTGGTGAGCGAGTTTATTTTTTTTTCTCCGTCCCCCTCCCCCCCTTATTCCAAGCTCCCCACCCCCGTCCTTCTCACGACTCAGCTGAGCCGACTATAGTCTGAGCGAGGCGGATCGATAGGAAATGGCAAGCAGAAACGGGGAGGCAGAGGCAGTTTGAGGAAATTCTTGCTCACCGAGACGAGCAAGAGAAGGAGGCGGCAGCAGAGGACATAACCACGTCATGTCTTCGTGACCCTGCCTCTCTGGCCTGCATCTCTCCCTCTCCGTCTCGCATCCGCCCTCACTGCTACCATTCCTGCCTCTCCCTCTCCATCTCGCTACGTCCTCTTCCTTTTCTCTCTCTACCTCTTCCATAGGCTGGACCCCAGCTCTTGTCCTGGTCCTCCCTCGTCGTCGCCCGGTGGATGCTGTGCGAGCCGCGTGACGCCGCATCGCGAGGACCGGCCCGCCGCCTCACTGCACCCCCGGCACGCACAGCACGCGACGCAGCATCCAGATGGACGCCCTCCCCGGCCTGCACCGGCTCGCCAGCCGGCATATCCAGAATCACTCGGATGCAGACAACGTCGAGCCGCACTGGGGCTACCCGGACCGCGTCGTCCCCTGCAAGAACGATGCCGGCTCCTGCGCCTACCTCGACACCGTCTACCGCGCCCACGATCTAGGCATGCTGTATGTTGGCATCCTCTGGGCCACCATCCTCGGCATCCTGCTGCTCTGGGTCTGCCTCCGCCATGCCGGTCGTCCGGCCGGCCTTGTCGCCGGAACGCCCTCCCGGAGCGGCCTCGACAGGGCCCGCTCCGCCCTGGCCGCCCTCCGCCGCCGCCATCTTCTGCCGGATGCCAGCCGCCGCCTCTTCGGCCGCACCACCCGCCTGCAGGTGCTCGTCCTCGCCATCCTGGCCGGCTACCTCCTGGTCTGGAGCTTCGTCGGCATCGCCTACAACTCCTGGGTCACGCCCGTCAAGAACCAGCCCGGCGTCTTCAACACCCGGACCGGCCTCGGCCCCTGGTCCGACCGCGTCGGCGTGCTGGCCTACGCCCTGACGCCCCTGTCCGTTCTCCTGGCCAGCCGCGAGTCCCTCCTGTCCGTCCTGACCGGCCTCCCTTATCAGACCTTCAACTTCCTGCACCGGTGGCTCGGCTACATCATCTTCGTCCAGGGCTCCCTGCACACCATCGGCTGGTGCATCATCCAGCTCCGTCTCTACCAGCCCCAGCCCAAGGTCGGCCTCGAATGGGTCGTCCAGACTTACATCGTCTGGGGCCTGGTCGCCATGATCCTGTTGACTCTGCTCTTCATCTTGAGCACCCCCTGGGCCATCCGTCGCACCGGCTACGAGTTCTTCCGCAAGGCTCACTACGTCCTGGCCATGGTCTACATTGGCGCCTGTTGGGGTCACTGGGACAAGCTCAAGTGCTTCCTCATCCCCTCCTTGATCCTCTGGGGCCTCGATCGCGGTGCTCGCCTCGTCCGCACCGCCCTTCTCCACTACCATCCTTGGGCTGCGTCCAAGTTCAGCCCAGTCAAGGCCGCCATGACGCGCTTTACCGATGATCAGGACGGAGACGTCATCCGCCTCGACTTTACCCTCGAACAGGACCCCTGGGCTGTCGGCCAGCATTTCTACCTCTGCTTCGTCGAATGCAGCGTCTGGCAATCACATCCCTTCACCCCCTTGAACGCCCCCGTTCTTCAGGGCGGACACGTCCGTCACTCCTACATCGTGAGGGCCAAGGCGGGAGAGACGAAGAAGCTGGCCAGGCTGGCCGCCGGCAAGCTTCCATCGAGCGATCCCAGCAAGACCACGTCTGCCGCTCCTACGACCCCGGTCATCCTGACGGGCCCTTACGGGGAAGATCTCATGAGCAGTATCTCAGCCGGCAACGCCGGCTTCAACAGCAACATCATCTGCATCGCGGGGGGCACCGGCATCGCCTACGTCATGCCCGTCCTTCTGCAGCTCGCCCGGCGGCACCCGGTGCCGGACCGCAAGATTGAGCTGATTTGGGCCATGAGGCACCAGAGCAACGTCGAATGGATCCAGGAGGAGATGGAATGTCTTCAGCGGGCGCAGAAGACGCTCAACCTGACCATCCGGCTTTACGCTACTCGGGATTCCAAGATACCGGCCGCCGAGAAGGGGGCCAGCACCGCCAAGGACCACGAGCTGGGCTCCGCATCGTCCTCCTCCGACGGGATCTGCGCCTGTGACGACGGCGTCTCCGTCCACAAGACCGGAGACGGCGAAACGGGCAGCGACAGGCACCCGAACCTGCGCGAGCTGGTCGGCGAATTTGTCGAGTCTACCATAACGGGGCGAACGACGGTGTTTGCCAGCGGCCCTGGAGGCATGATCACGGACCTGAGAGCTACCGTCGCCGCCCTCAACTGCCCATCAAAGGTCTTGAAGGGGCGGGAGCGGTTCATCGTCGAACTCGTCTGCGACGATCGCTTGGAGTGGTAGGCACGCGCACAACCACTCGGATGGCATCACCTCGTGCGAGCCACCGAACGGGGCACGAAACGATGCTCCGGCCAAGCCACTGGCTCGGAGGGCGGCTGGCTCGACAGCGGAGCGAGAACCGCAACTCAGTCGGAGACGCACCCTAAGACTCAAGAGCAAGTCGTCACTCATAGCGTCACATTCTTGGTCAAGAGACCAGGTTCGACGCAACCATTCGACATCCTGAATCCAGCTTCTGATGCTGGAGGTTCCGACAACATCTAGGCCCTCCCCATCGTTGGCCATCAGGGAGCGCGAAATCGAGCAGCGCGACGCTCTATCATCGACGCGACTCATCATACAAGGGCGAAATGGAACCCAAAGGAACATTCCGACCTGCGAATCGCCACATCAAGCGGATTGTTAATTCATGCTTGCGCGTCTGCAATTCTGCCGACGTCATCGATCCCTCGCCGGAATGGTGGCCAATTCAATGTTTGGGATTGGCCTGGACCTGAATCTCAGCAAAGTCAGTTCTGCTGTTATACTGCCCTCACTGGCGGTCTGAAAAGACGAGGAATAGGCTGCTGCCATGAAATCATGTTTCAAAAGGCCTTCTCCGGCCCGAGGTCTCTCTTGAAGCCATGTCCAGCGAGATCTTCTGTGCGATAATCGACGCCTGGAATCCCGGCATGCTCGAGGCGAGAACTCAGACCATGCTCACGACGCATACCCACGGCATCACATGTATAACAGCAAAAACGACGGTCGAATGCTGGGGATGTTAATAGGCCCTCGGGCTGCTGCAGTCATGATCTTGCTACACGTACCTTCATATGGCCGCGTGAGCCGTGAGCCGCGAGTCTCAAGGAGAAACAATGTATAGGGGCATATTGAGCGATTTTCGATAATGAAAAGACTCGCATAGCAAATACGAATTTATAGAATTCCTAGCTCGTGTTCCTAGCAGATACATGTACACATGCCGGAACAGGAACCACTTCTGCTCCTCGTCCCGCGGACACGCAGCGGGCGGCAGCTATCCTCAGTAAGATACCAGGACAACAGGCTCGCCATGGGAAACGTCGGCGCACAAGTGGCCGTGCACGTCGGCAGCGTACTCGTCGCCCTTGAGCGCATCCCTCCACCTGCCGGCCGGGCGCTGGGTGTAGAAGCAGTAGCGTCTCGAGTTGGCGCTCCCGATGTTGCTCGTCAGGGCGATGACGTCTCCGTTGGCGCGGCTCCAGGCGTAGGCCGTGTCCTCGACCATGAGGTGGATGTGGTCGTTGCCGGGCAGGCCGGCGGCGGCCTTGCGGACGGCGCCGAGGCGGGCGATGAAGCGGTACAGGTCGGCGTCGGCGTCGAAGCCGGTGCGCCAGAGGTCCTCGCGGTTGGCCGGGTCGTCGCCGCCGGCGAAGCCCTGCTCGGAGCCGTAGTAGAGGACGGGGATGCCGCGGGCGAGCAGGACGTACGTCAGCGCGTTCCGGAACAGAGCCCGGTCCGGGTTGCGGCTCAGCCAGCGGGCGTTGTCGTGGTTGTCGAGGAAGGTCCCCAGGGCGGACGGGTCCGGGAAGCGGACGCTGACGGCGTTGTGCGTGTCGACCAGCGCCTGGGACGAGCCCTTTTGCTGGTAGAAGGCGTTGAGCGGGTAGAAGACGGCGTAGTTGAGCAGGCCGGACATGAGGCGGGCGTAGCCGGCCAGGTAGTCGATGCTGCCGTCGAAGACCTCGCCGATGGAGTAGACGCCGGCGGCGGCCGCGAAGGCCGGCCAGAAGTCCTTCTCGACGTGCTTGACCGTGTCGATGCGCACGCCGTCGAAGCCGAATTCGCGAACCAGCCAGCGCACCCAGTCCTGGTACAGCCGCCGGATGCCGCCGTCCTGCGTCTTGACGTCCGGCAGGTCCGCGATCCGGCAGTTCTCGATGCTGCGCTGGTCCGTGTAGTCGATGGGGCAGGGCGTGTGGTACGATGCCTCCTGGTCCAGGGGCGCCGGCCGGTTGCTCGCGATCGGGCCCGGCCCCATGTGGTTGGCGACGACGTCGACCATGACGTACATGCCCTGGGTTTCGTCGTTCGATCAGTGTCAGCGTCGGTGCCTCAACACGCTGTCGTCCTCGCGAAAGGATGAAACCGGCCCGGCCTACCTTTTCGTGGGCGGCGTTGACGAGGCTCTTGAGGTCGTCGGCGGAGCCGAGCCGTGGGTTGATCGAGTATAGATCCTGGGCCCAGTAACCGTGGTAGCCGCCATCGTGATCTGGTCCCGGCAAGGCATAGTTGTCAGCCCAAGGAAACGAAGACAGGACCTGTGTGGTGTTGCTTCGCCTGAACAGCGAAGAGGTTGGATCTCAGGGGTGAGACTGACTTGCCACGACGGGCGTGATCCAAATGGCGTCGAAGCCGAGGTTCTGGATGTAGCCGAGCTTGGACTGCAAGCCGCGGAACGTCCCTCCGCAGTAGTTGCCCAGATTGCCGCATGCGCCGCCTCCCTCATCCGAGCCGTTGCGGGCGATGCGGTCCGTCAGCGCAAAGTAGATGCTGCGCGACTTCCAGGCCGTCGTGTCGGCCGCCATGGCGGCGCAGAGCATCCATGCCTGCAGGAACAGCGCCGACCGCATCGTGGGCCCCCTCGTGTGACGTCTGGTGCCGCACTGGCTCAGGATATCGACTCGTGTACCGGGATTTCCACGCCCTGGGGCTTCAGAGACCGTCTATCTAGAATCTATGCCGCGGCACGGGGGTACGTTGGAAGGTGGCGATTCCCTGGTGTTTTGTACACGCATCGGGGCTTTGCTTCCCGCGCCGGCGATCTGTACATCTACTTTGCGTACGTACGACGAGTGTGTAATGGCTGGAACAGCGACTAGGACGAAGCTGCCAAGACGGCATCGCGAGACGGACGGAAGAGCCGACTTGGTCCAAAGCCAAGCTTTCTCTCTCCCCGTAAGCGCTGACCGTCCTCTCATCACCTGATGAGGGCCCCAAGGTGGGCACGCGGAAAGGGCTGGAGAGAGGGAGAGAGACCGGGGGTGTCATCGGGCACAAGTCACGCTACGCGGGTTGGCGAGACGGAGGACGTTAGCTGCACACGTAGTGCAGCATGGTCCGTCGAGTGGCGCCGGATGCGGACCGGCGCGCGGTGTTCCTAGAGGGCAGGCTAGAAGAAGAGCCGGACGCCACGCCAGGAGTGGCGATGTACAGTTGAATGACTGTGAGGAGGACGATGGTAAGTTACTAGGTGAGTCGTGCGGCAAGGAGGACCAGGCGGGAATGCTGTCGCACATATTGTGGTTTTGTATCTATGTGTAAGTGCAGTTGAGAGAGTAGCCTACATGTATGTTTTGGTGGCTTAACGCAACACAAGGCTTCCAAGGACAAGAACAGCAGGAATAGAATGAACACTCGCCAAGACCATCTTCAACTATTAGTCAAGGAGATGAAATCATGTCCAGCTGTGGACATGTTTCTTGATTGATCCTACGTCTGGTGGCAACGTATATGCATCCAGTACACGCGCACAATATAACCTCAAAGTGCTTGCAACCGTCTTAAGCGAAATGACACGGGCAGCCGCCCTTCAAGAACAGGACCAGTCTGGGAGCAAGTACATATAGCTCAGCCTACGAATATAGCCTTGCGATTTATATATTCGACGTTGCGTGACCTCGGACATTGATAACATAGACGGCTTTTCCTGGGCAACATGAGATCAGCTCCTCATTCGAGCTGGGCAGCAAGGGAACACGTCCACGGCAGCGCTGTCGCTCCAGTCGGCAGGGCCGAGAATCTACTGTACGAGTACGAAGACGGGCACGCTGTCACAGAGCCGTCCGCGTGCATATGTACGCCGTCCTGTGCGTCTGTGGGCATGTATGTATGTGCCGGCGTCGGCAGCCTCGCCACGGAGGAATCGACGGAGGACAGCGATGTAATCGCCAATCTGGTCATGCAAGTGCTGCCATAACCACAGCGCCGCATGTCCGTATCCGGTATTCGTATTGATGGAAGGGCCCCAGTCCCGGGCCACATAACGGGAGGGAATATTGGCAAGTTGCACAAAAGCAGCAGCCCGTCCGTTATGCGCCTAATGTAAGGAGCCGCTCTCTTGTCATACCTGAGCTTGCAGGCTCGGCGTGCATGGCTTCGCGTCAAGCGCCGCCACCACTTCTTTCGCCTGCTTCAACACGGGGCGGGGAGCCGTCGTCCCAGTGTCGATTCGAGCAGCGTGCGAACGAGCTGCAACCCGGGGTCCAGCTGACGGGGGCCGATATTAATGTTGTTGACCTGACTTCTTCATGCGGGCGAGCCGCGCTTTATGTACTTGCGAGTCTACGGACTGCTGACGAGCTGGTCGACTCGAGGAGCTACGCAGCGTCTCATCGCGGCGCTGACAACAGGCGGCAGCCGACGTCAAGGGCCATCTGATCTTTGCCGCGACGGGCTGGACCGGCCTGATTTTCATGCATGTTCGTGCCGTCAGGTGGCTCAGCCTCATGGCAGGCAGCAAGTCAACGGGGGAAACGCAGCAAGGTTGATCGTCAAGGCCGCCGGGATTCCTCCCAGTCGTTCGCCACAGCCACTCACGTTTCTTTCAGCGGTGATAGGGGGGTAAAGAAGACCACCTGGCGAAGAAGCGCGCAGTCAAGCGTGGCAGATTCGTCCGAGAAGACGAGGATTCCTTCAGCGCCGTGCCCATGTGCGCCCATGATTTGCGTGGGAGGTAACCCAACTCGAACGCCGCCGACTAGCTGCGCATGACCGCCCTCTTTCATAGGCCATGTTTCGCCCTGACCCTGGCCGGAGGGCTTGCATCGCCGGCCAGGGCCTGAGAATCGGTCAGAGACGAGGCCCGCGATGGGCAGATAAAAGGGCTCGTGTTTGCTTCCCAACACGTCCGGATCACGACCCTGCTCCCCTAGAGGATCTGCTTGTTTTAGGGAGTGAGAAGCTCACGAGCGCATGACTCCCAGGAGCGATTCCTACTCGATAAAAAGCTCCGGTGCCAGTTGGATGCTTGCGCACCCGACCCGCAAGTCGCCCTCTCTCATCCGCCCAGGTCCAACTTGCAAGGAACATTCTGCGCCAGCCGAAGCCGAGACACGGACGGCGGGCCATGAAGGTGCAGTAGCTTCAGCAAAACGAACGCAGAGAAAAAGACGACCGTCGATACGCACATAGCCGAAGGAGCCGACATCGGCGCCATGAAGCTGCTTTACTTCCTCCTCCTCATCGGCAGCGCGCTGGCCCTTGCCAAGCGGCACAAGCCCACAGTCTACTTCATCCGCCATGGCGAGAAGCCCGAGGATCGCGACGATCCGACGCTGAGCCCTCGCGGGGCGCAGCGCGCCCAATGCATCCGCAAGGTCTTTGACTCCAGCTCCGAGTATAACATTGGCCACATCATGGCCGAGACGCCCAAGTCGAGTATGTCCCAACACCTCGTGCAACCACACAGCGAAGCCCGTGTTTCCCTCCCCCCGCGTTCGAGTGTCCTTGCAAGCCGCGACTGCTTGCGCCACTGACGTCCTTTTTCTCCAGACGGCCGTCGCCAGCGTCCCTATATGACGGTCGCTCCTCTCGCCCGCGACTTGGGCCTCGAGGTGGACATCTCGTGCGGTAAAAAAGACATAGATTGCGTCCGAGACGTCATCGAGAACTACGAGGGCGACGGCAACATCCTCATCTGGTATGTCCGATCCGGGCGACGAAACGAGGCAAGCGGACTGACCGAGTCGACCGACGACGCAGCTGGGAGCACAAGCGCATCAAGAAGATTGCAAAGGCGCTCGGCGCTCGCTACGTGGACAAGTACCCCAAGCGCGTCTTCGACCAGATCTGGGTCGACCCCTACCCCTACGACGAGATTGCCGACATCCAATCCGAGCATTGCCCTGGGCTGGATGACCGAGACGACTACGACTACTTTAGCAGACGCTCGGCCAAGTTCGCCCAGGGGATTTTATAGACTTCGACGCATGCATCGCCATCCTCTGGGCTGAGTGCAGCTCTGCTTGTTGGCCCGATCGAGGGCGACAGGTTTTACGAACATTACGAAGATTGAGGCCTTGGTTCGAGCGAATTGCCTTGAACCATTGGGGCATTGAGTTGTTTTCTTTTCGAGCGGGATTCATGCGTATACCTCCATGTTCCAAGTCGTCATTGCGTGGGTGCCGGGGCCCAGCACGTTGCAATGCTCTATTCGCTTCGCACTAGCACTAGATTCGACACTTCGATACGATTGTATATAGAACTCTTTCTTCTCTTCACAGTAACCGCGGTCATACTCCGGGTATTCCCCTGTTTCCCTCGTTCAGCAGCTGGCACTTCAAAGGAACATGAACGCTGCAAATAAAAGGTAAATGTTCAGTAACCGAACCACTGAACGTGTTTTTTTTTTTCTTATTTTCTTGGCCTTTGCGAAATGACCCCGATGATCCTTGTGCGCGAAATGGCTCTATACGAGGTTTAAATTTGCTTAGGGCTCGAGTCGTGGCTATGATATGGACTATGACTTATCAGGCCTGTCTCTGCCGTTAACCCGATTCATCGATCGCCGAACCCAACAAAATGCGGTGATTGCCGTGGATACGAGACTCCTCTGGTTGAGGAAGGTGCCGAACTTCATCAGTCCTGCCTTCGACGATCAGCTATGCGCGGTGTTCAATTTTATCAGAATAGAAACACACGGATCTTGACATGTATATATCTTCGATAGTATCCCGAGACTGTCCAGATACTACACAGCGAAACATCCAAGTATGGTCTTGGTTCGAGAGGACCGTCGTGATCAAATCGGATTCGATTCATGACATTTAACCCTATATACATCCGGATGAAGGAAATGTAATTTTTTCTTCATCATAGCAATACGGGTTCTTATCGTCTGGGCGATCTCGCTACATATCGGCAGTATCGTCGCAGAAATCTTTAACGTAAACTATAGATCTAATATTATCTGAGAATCGCAGGTTAGAATCCCTTAGCCTGCACCCGAAACCGGACGGAAAGCACGTTAAGTAGGATACAGATCGTACAGAGTAATAGTAGCAGCATTAAATAAGCAAGCTCGTCCGCCTCTCTCTTAAGGAAGAGCTTCTTGACGCGCTCGCACTATTTAATTAGTCTTTCCATAGCATTTTATGCTATATTTTCAACAATGGCAGGATCGCTCTAAGCTATTCTTCTTGATACGATCGAGCCCTTCTAGAGACATCGCTCAAGGTCCTCCTCGAACGACGTCGTAGTAATGCGATAGGGTAAAGATAAAAGATGGATGCTGGACATGGACGTGGGAAGAGAAGAGTCTACTCCCACTAGAATGTCGTATAAATCATAAGTAGAGGACGGTACGTAGGAGAAAAACTAGACGCGGGCATTGTATCGTAGTGTGGCAAGAGAGCTGGCATAGATATAATCTGTCAATGTAATGCACCTTAACCCAGGTTCTTGCTTACAATAATAAACATTATTATAATGCAGGCCGCGTGCACTTAGACCCTGCATATATATCCTCGAGCCATCAACGTTAGTACATGTATGCGGTATCGGCTTGAGCAAAGCGCAAGATTTGGTTTTGAAATAGGGGCACTCTTTCTATTCAGGGCAACAAAACATATCTCGCGGCCGCTTCTGCTTCCAATGGCTTACGGATGCCTCCGGCCAGCCCTATCGATACCTAACACCCTGGACTCATCGAAAGCGCCATCGAATATTGAAGTATTTCTACGAGTTTTCTGGCCTCTTGATCACCTCGAGCAATAAGATGGCGCCCGGAGAGAATAGCCTTCTGCTGGTGAAGCTGTCATTGATGGAGAAGAGTATGCAAGGTCTAAACCGAATACGTGGACATCAAATCATACAATCCGGCAAGGGCGAGCGCGACGAGATCGACTATCTGCACGGAGAAGATTAGATAGGAAGCATATCTTAAGAATCCATAAATCCGCAGAAACGCAGTTGAAAGCAAAGGGTAAGAGCCAATGCGAGGTGGCAGATATCAGGGGGTCATGAGTATGCGTACTGCGAGTGAGATGTGGCGAAACGATACATGTACGAGCACCTCAAGAGCGTCGCATTTGCAACCGAAGTCCCTGAGATGTGTATGGATCTGGATGCAATCAACACAGAGTACGACTTGATCGTGAATACATGTACTGACGAACAGCCAACGTCAAGTACGATAGCTACATGTACCTTAGATAGACTGACCGCACCCGTGCCCTTCTCCTATGAAAATACCAGCGACTGAACCCAGACTTCGCACCAGGCCTGGCGAATCAAGTCGGAAGATTTTGTCGATGCACAAGGCGAGTCTAATAAAGGACATGGAGATTGCTGGAACGCGAGGAGTGCCGACGGGAACATGAATACATGTGGCAAGTGACATGGAGGGCGCATTGCCTGTCTGGCCAGGGACAGCATTGAACACGCTTGAGGACGCGGCCGAGGAGGTGGTCGGTTCAACCTTTGTCTAATGAAGTGAGAAAAGAGCTTGAGATATCACCGGTGTTTGCTCCTTGAACCGAGTCCCTCTTTATGCCCGAACCGTCTGGAGCGGAGCTCAGATCCAAACGTACGTCGATAAATCTCATTGTGAATTAGAGGAATCGGCCTGAGTACATGTGTAAAACTGTTGTCTTCACAGGGCGTCTCAAGTGCTCGCATCCGTTCCCATCTCAGCATCTGGCGGACTAACCTTTCTTCCTACATCGGAACCTATTCAATGTGCGAATGGAAGCCTTGTTAACACGTTGCCTATGAATTAAACTCTGCGACTCCTTTGCGACAGGGCTTTGTAGTGAAAAAGCTCTTGCCCGCCGGCTGGACGAGGGACAGGCAGAGACTACGACAGGCGGCTATAGGCGGCGGGTAGAGACTACGCTGCCACTGAGCCCCTGCGAAGAATTAATGATCCCCCTCACCCTACATGTATCTGTACACCAGACACGTACGAGATTAAGGGTCACACTCCTAGAGAGATCCTACCCAAACAGATCCTTCCACAGGGCGCCGCGGTGTGCCTGAGCTGTGTCACAGGGGTTGGGGGCAGTAGAAGGAGGAGGCCAACTTTTAGGCCCCCTTGTTGCATGCATGTCGGTCCAGGAATATTTTGTCAAGGGTGCCATACATATAACGACTTTGCGGGTTGAGTTTCATGTTCAACTTGACGCACATTCAAGTTGATACCCAACATACCTTTGCTTGTCGCCTGGCGCCGGCGCAGTCACGGCGCAGCAGTGGCAATGATCACTGCCAGGGCATCACGGCAGCTGTGGAAGCCGCATGTGCTAATTGGGGCTTCTACATCACGCGCCAGCCGCGAAGGGAGCCGTGATACGCAACACGACTCCAGCCCCCAATGAGGCCCTACGTGTACTCAGCCCCCGCCGTCTGAGCCGTCCAACAACCAGTCAGGAACACAGAGATGATACCAAGTAGATCTTTAGTATAAGATAGTTATCAAGTGCGGGAAGACAGCACATACAGGATCAAACCTGCGTGAGTGCGCCTCTGGTTGCCCTACTTGCTAGAGTCTACACTATCAGCTTTTGCCGGCCGAGTTCATGTTCGAAGCGATAGAATGCAGCTCAAGATTTCTCGTCTTCTCTCCCTCGGCGCGAAACGGGGGGGTTCCCGGCGTACGACTGCCCCGCCTCGAAAGACGATGCGGTGCACGTGGGCACCGGCCAAGATGGTTGGCCTCCTCTTGCTGGGCATCGCCTTTGCTATCGGCCATCACTTCTTCAACCGTCGACTGGATTCAACACCGGTCGATACTAAGGCTATTCAGGAGTGGGTTGGTCGGGTCGGGCTGGCTTTTGCCTTTCTCACCAAAGCGCTGCTTGTCGGTGCCGTCATCATGGCATATAAGCAGCACGTCTGGACCGACTTCCGCCTGCAAGCCTAATCAGTATCCACGCTCGACGCCATGTACGACGCCACTGGTAACATTTTCTCCTTTGCCAACGGAGAGTTTCTGTGGAGAGCGAAAGTGGCCATCTTGGTCGCAGCTATAGCGTGGTAAGCATACTGCCGTGCTCGTCTGGAGGCTACATGTATCTACGGATATGGACTGACCGAGTCATGGCAGGACGATACCCCTCGCTGCTTTGGTTGCGCCCTCGACTCTCACCATTGTTCCGTCGACTCAAGATGTCGTCTACGATACGAAAGTGCCGGTGTTAGATTTTCGCAATTTGTCAACCTATCATCTGTCTTACGGAAATGTGGTCGCACCGGCTGTGCAGAGAATTGTGGCTATGACTTCTTCTGCCGCCACGATTCCCCCAATGAGGACGACAGTGGCTTCGAACGCGTCTTATACAATCCGATTCTACGGCCCGTCTTTGAAGTGCGATCCCGCAACCGGACTGACGCGGCAATTCATCGACAATGTTGCCAATTCAGTACCCCGCTTCCTCAATACTGCCGTCGGGGCCTCGATGACTATATTCCCAATCTATCTAGTATTCGCACCGGCATTCGTACCACTTGCTAACTCCGGAGACGCACGCTTTCCTCCTAACCCACCTAACTTGACAGTATGGAACTATACTGCCTTGGTGGAAAGATGCATTTTCGGAGTATCGAAGTCCATGTGCATCGAAAGTTGGCCGCTTTTGCCTCCATATATATCGTTTCCTTTTCTACTTCGCGCCCAAGAAGAGCGGCTGGCCTGCTCGATACAGAACACCTCATACGTGGTTACCTTTCGATCGGACGGCGATCATCAAACCACGCTACATCCCTCTACATTCCAATGGGAAGGGCGTGTGGACTTACTTTACCCCGAGTATGATGGTCATTCGACTCGTACCAACTACTCCCTGATGGCCGAAGCGTTGACGAGTTTGTTGAGTGGCATCGTCGTCAAATATCGAGATGGAGGCGACATTTCATTCAGCTTGCTGAATTTGCAGACCCAAGTAATGGAGACAGCTCTTATCGGTGCTCTGAATATATCACAAGCGATCTCTGCCAACTGGGGCCCCAAGGATCAAGATGCCTATTGGTCCAGCAGGATCGCAGAACAGGACCGGGCACTTGCTCGAAATATGACCCTGGGTCCTCTTGTCGAAGAGCTGTCTAGAAACGTCACCCTTGGTTTATTTAGCGACTCTAGGTTCTGGTAAGTGCCGTGGTTTCTGCTTCAGACTTTCATCTACTAAGCTGCAACTCCATAGGTCCAAGAATGGCACCGTGGCGACTGTCAAGCAAGTCCAATCAGTCAATCGATGGCACTACCAGAAAACCAATCTCTGGCTTGCCTACAGCATCGCCATCTCTGCAGCCAGCTTCAGCGTGCTTCTCGGTATCCGAGCTTTGCGACTCAACCGCGCCTGCCACGATACGAGCTTCAGCTCCACACTGGCCACGACTCGCAACGCCACCTTGGACCAGCTGTTCACATGCTCGTCGCTTGTGAAAGAGCATATGGATGACGAGTTGCTTAAAACGAAGTTATTGTTCGGCGTCTTGAAGATGCAGCCGTCTGGCGCGGAGGACGGTGATGCGCCGAGAGTCGCGTTTGGACTACCGGAAGAGATAACCAAGTTGCAAAGGGGCCAAGCCATAGTTCGGGATCGTCAGGTGTGAACTAGACGGCTGTGGGATAAGGATGTGGGAGGATGATGAGCAAGGTCAATTATTGTGATTCTAAACTGCTTTGGATGGTCGGGCGGCGTACGGACTGGAGTAAAATGGTCTGCTCTTCGCATTTTCAACACTGCGATTTCTATGCATCAAGACCGGTGCTATTTGCATGGGAGACGCACCTTTCGTTATCTTGTCCTCAATAAGAGCAGTGTAGTTTACTGTTTGAACAATGCGATCGAAGGGCGCAGCTTCCATATCGACAGGAATAGAGTAGTGCCATTTTCAAGTCAAATCGCACTTTCAATGTCTTATCATCAATGCCCAACTTTAAGGTACGTGGGATAAAGAAAATGCAGAGGTCGCTTCATATCAGCGTTTCCATCAGAAAGCAGTCCGGACTTCTGAGGTCGATCGGGCCGTTGCTTCACATAGGCCAAGGACTGGAGTTTCGGCTTTGGATGAATCCATGCAGCTCGAAGCTTCCACGTCCACCAAGCCTCTTCGAGACTAGATGACCCACAGCAGAAGGGCGCGCTTTGACATTGAGCATAGAAGTCTAAAGCCGTCAGCAGAACTACAGATATATCTACAGAACACGTGCATGTAAAGAAGCACGGGTAGCTAAACTATCCACACATGCTTTATTCGTCCTATACCGTCCTGGTCTCGTCTTTCGCTCTGCCGCCACCGCCGCCATGGAACGTCGCGCCGTCAAAGTGCCGTGGATCGAAACGCCGCTCGTCAAATCCGCCACGCTCTCGGCCGCGGCCGGCTGGTGAGTCTCGCCCCGGCCCCGGCCCCGGCCCCGGCCCCGTTCCGCCGAGGACGGGCAAACGCGGGCCAAGCCTCACAAGCGTGAGCATCGGCATCGGCTAACCGTCGACACGTCTGTCAGCAATGTGTTTCTCAAGCTGGAGAACCTGCAGCCGTCCGGCTCGTTCAAGTCGCGAGGCATCGGCAACTTCGTCGTCTCCAAGCTCAGGGCGCTCCGGGACGCGGCCGCGGCCGACGGGCGGCCGGTGAGGGCGCACTTCTACAGCTCGTCGGCCGGCAACGCGGGCCTCGCGTGCGTCCACGCGGCCGTGACGCTGGGATGCGCGGCGACGGTCGTCGTGCCGTGCTCGACGACCGACTTCATCAAGGCCAAGCTGCGGCAGGCCGGCGCGGCCGACGTCATCCAGCACGGCGCCTCGTGGCAGGAGGCCAACCAGTATCTGGCCGAGACGGTCATGGAAGCGGCGCGGGCGCGCGGCGAAGACGCCGTCTACGTCCCGCCCTTCGACGCGTCCGAGATCTGGGACGGCAACGCCGGCATCGCGCGCGAGATGGCCCGGCAGCTGGAGCCGGCGGCCCGACACTATCCCATCCGCTCAGGCCCGCACTCTTCCGGCGAGGTGGAGTCCCCGCCCGGCCCTGCCGACGTCGACGCCGTCGTCTGCAGCGTCGGCGGCGGCGGCCTGTTCTGCGGCGTGATGCAGGGCCTGGACGAAGTCGGGATGCGGAAGACGCGCGTCATCGCCGTCGAGACGGTCGGGGCCGATTCTCTGTCCCAGTCCGTCGCCAAGCGAGAGCTGGTGACGCTGCCAGGCATTACGAGTCTGGCCACGAGCCTCGGCGCGCGGCGAGTCTGCGCCAAGGCGCTCGAGTACGCCCTGCGCGACACCGTCTCGGCCGTTGCCCTGCCCGACTCGGAAGCCATAGCAGCCTGTCGACGCTTCGCGGACGAGGAGCGCTTCCTCGTCGAACTGGCCTGTAGCGTCTGCCCAGCGCTGTGTTATAACGGGCGACTTGCCGAACTGGTGCCCGGTTTTAACGAGAGCAGCGTCGTGGTCCTGGTCATTTGCGGAGGGAGCAATATGTCGTTTGATATAATGGAGAAGTACGACTCCATTGTGGCGGATAACTGCAGCAATGGCATCAATGGAAATGCCAAGTCATGATCAGTCGGGGCGTGAGGAGAGTCTGCATGCGTTCACTGCACGTAGGTTCGTCCCGGCCGAGTGCTGAGAGGATTCAAGCTGCAGACTGGTAGACAGGGGCATAGAGTACATTGATACGGATCAGGGCGACTCAAGCTTCAATGTTGGTAGAGCGGAAGAAGCAGGGGCGGTATACCCGGCTTAGACGGAAGAAGCGCAGCCTGGAGACATGAAAGTGTATTGCGATAAGTTGCGTCACGGATCCGATTGCGCGGTGTCTGCATGCCTATGAAGCCACTCCTTGAAGTTCAGACACGCAGGATAAAGTGCATTACCCGAGCGAACTCAGCAAACGTCCCCCATCGTTACATGCAGCCGCCCCGATTCGCGCTCATTCGTATCGTCTTTCTGTCGTCGCGGTATCGTGAGGAGCCCCAGCCTTTACGCTATACCGTGTCATGATGATGCCCGTCTCTTTGAGCGTCCTCACCTGCTCAAGCTGGAGCTTGTACAACCTCCCCCCTTCTGCCGCGCCGCCGGCGACCATCTTGATCCCGCTGCCAAGCACAACCGGCATGACGGCCACCTCTATCATGTCCACCAACCCGGCCTCCAGGCACGGCCCTGCCAGCTGTCCGCCGCCCATAAGCCAGATGTCCTTGCCGTCGGCGGCCTTGAGCTCCCTTACGGCGCCGAGGGCGTTTTCGGCCACGATCGTGATGCCGGGATGGTCTTCCGGCTTCATGCTTCGACTAACGACGATGACGCTCTCCTTGGACCGACGACTCAATGGGCTGGGGCTTCCCAGTGCGAGCATGGCACGGTACGTCTTGCGGCCCATGACGAACGTGTCGTGCTCGGCGTAGAGCGCGTCGAAGTTGATGCTGCTGTCCTCGACAATCCAATCCGTGCTGCCATCCAGCGAGGCAATAAAGCCGTCGAGCGACGTCGCCACGCCGTATCGAAGGCGACGGCCCCCCATGGCCGAGAGACGAAGAAGGTGGACCGATGGAGCACAGACTATAGACTACATGTATAGACTGTTAGACTATAGTGGTTCGCCTTCGATCCTCGATACAGTAATAGGACGGAGAGAAAAGCACGTGCGACGTTTGGGGACTGGCTGAATCAGACGGCCGGGGTTTGTCCGATCTGATCGCCACTATCTGGTCGAGACGGAATGGCGTCAAGCCGAGGAGCTGCGTCGGCGGCTGCGCCACACTTGCCTCTCTTCTTCAACTGCTCACTCTCCTTCCCCAGAGCAGCCCGCGCATGTTGCCGGAATCTTCGAGATATCACCTGCTATAGCCGCCATGGCCGACGACAAGGGACCGGGCAGGAACCCGCCGCGGGGCTCCTCCATCCTGGCGAGCAAGGCCGGGCAGGCCGGATCCGAAGCGGGGCCGTCGAGCGCCGACCCGGCTCCGGCCTACGAGGCGACGGCGCCGACTGCGCCGGCCGCGGCGCCGACTCCGGCGCACCCCTTCAACTTCCCGCCCCCGACGGCGCCACCGCCTGCGTACGAGGCGGGTCCGGCATCGGGCTCGGGCGCGCCGGCGGAGCGGCTG